>JAHWFP010111749.1:274240-341856 GCA_023313725.1 Lithobius niger
CAGATCACTTGCATAGCGCCTTAGTCGCTATGGCCACATCCTCAACTATCATAAAGATAACTCAACTGGCATAAAGATCCACCTCTTGTCATCGTAAACTGTTTCAATGGTTAATAGCAAGTGATCGTAACTTCTAGTGTTTGTCATTGAATAGGAAAAGCGTTTTCGTTCCTGTAAACAATGTACGTAATCATCACTAGTTATGTGATTCCGCAAAACAGATTTCTTTATCCCTTTTCCAACCTTTTTTATTGTACTATCATACTCTATCATATACATTTTATATTTCATCCAACAAACCTAAAAATGGGTATGGATGCAACTTCATCCTTCATTTTTCCAGGAACTTTTTTATTTTCATTGGAAAATTAAAAAATGATTAGCTGGGTAATTTCTCGTGTCAAACAAATGACTTGATTCAGTCATGTCCCGTTACAAATCATCGGTGAATACGTGATAGATGAATGAATTGGTATCGGTCGTTAATAATTTACAATTATCACCATATTTTGGAATGATGCAATCGTAATGGAATTCGAACATTAATAATTTAGACAGGTCTAGCACCACAAATCCTAAGTAAAATGGCTTGTTTAATATTACTTTTAACCTGTGTAGTCTCAACAAACTTAACTTGCCAGTTAATGGATTGAAGTATGTGACTGACGGTTTGGTTAATAATTTCCTTGTTCTAGCTAATGTTGTTGTCAATTTGATCGAGACATGTTTACGTACGTTTTCCAGGCTCTTTCTGTAAATACTGTTGTTTGTCAGTTTAAAATTATCACGTTCAAATTAGGTTGTAGGCTGTTGTCATTTTCAGTGTTAAATTCGATAAATGGTTTCAACCAAGCTTTGTTTGAAAAGTCACAACACTGTGGATTTTCTTAAGCGCCAAACTGTGCGTGAGATAGAACTGCAAGTTTTTTATAGTGACAAACGTAATTTTTTCGAGGAAGAAAGTGTGAAACAAATTTTTTAGTGGAATTTGGTAATTTGAATAGTGCATGCAGTTCTTTGTTGTAAGGTGACAACATTTCGTAAGTTATTGTTATTTTTTCTGGTGCTAAGGGATAATCGGAATGTTTGTCGTGTAAGGGCTCGTTTATGCAACGAGACCTTCTCGCTCGCCGAAAGCTATTTGCTAGTCGTTATTTTTTTACAATTAATTTCCCGTTTTTATTAAATGATTGCAGTAATAGACAACAAATTAAATGTATCATAAATAACAACACGGACAAAGAACAAAGTGCAACAGTCATTTTAAACATTGCTACAACATTGTTGCCATTTCACGCTATTTCCAAAATTTGCTATTCTCGCTGAAAAAACAGCTTCTAGCAGTGATCAAACGACGATAGAATAAATAAAATAGCTACTCGCAGCGAGAATTCAAAATCCAACATGGCGTCCATTTCGGAGTTATCGAATCGAAGACAAACCTTCGAATGTGGGTATTCAGGAATATGTCCGTCGTCGTGAACTGCAGTAAAAATTGTTTTCTTGTTGTCATAAATCGAAGCCGTCATGTTGCAAGCATCGTACGTCGTGTCGCGAGGCACGAGGAGCAAATTTGCGTCCGCGTTGTTGCCATGGTTACTACGTATAGACAACTCGAAATCCGCATTCTCCAACAAAGGCGAGAAGCAGTAAGGAGATTTAGTATTGACCAAGTACGAACTAGTAAGCAAAAAAATTGTCCCTACGTAAACGTGCCCTAAGTCTCCAGGATAAACAAGTCCACTTCCAGTGCATATTCAGGTATATTTGTCAAGTTGAGCGTAGCTATTTCTGCAGCCGTTAACCAACGAAAACCTGAATATGGCAAGGCTTGCATCAAGCAAAAACCGTACAGATTATTTTTGTCCAAATACTCTATGTGTGACGTAGTTGTATAAGGATTATAATTTGGCAAGTAAGGATTGTTAGCTTTTGCGTAACGATTCGATACTGTTGGGAACACCACCACGTACCCCACGTTCGAATATCATGTACATATCCATATGCGTTAATAACTCAAGTTTTTCATTGGTTAATTTCAAAGATGCATTCCACGCCAAACCTGGCAGCCTAATATAATGGATGGGTCTAAGCCATAATATTTCACATGGTGCGAAAAGCCTGAAATATGTCACCCCGGTGCACCGCATAGGTAATAAATAGTAATCTTGATAATCACCCAATGTTTGACAATCCAGCAAATTCCACACATGTTATGCGTATGTATATTGTTCATGTGTGATGGCACTGTCTGTTAATATAGAATAGAATGACTTTCAGTGGAAGTTGTTGTTTGTCAAACTTGGAAAATGAATTAAAATACTCCTACGGATATTAGTCAGGTGGCATGTGTTGGTATATTGTGGTCCCGTGGGAATTTCGTGGTAGAATTTTATCGTTAGAACTACATAAGAAGGACATCCAACAGCTTCTATTTCCGCTTGTTTTTTTCCTAGAAACCCCTGCATATGGCCGCCATCTTGGAAAACATGGCCGCCATTTACAAATTAGTAAAATTGCTGTATCTTTGGTTGTATTGGTCCGATTTTGGTTTTCTTTATATCAAATGAAAGGTAATTTAATTTGCCGACTTTTATTTCCCATGTATTGTCACGTTTAAGATGATAGTTCTGTGAGAATTTACCAAGAGTATGTAAATTGTGCCCAGTTTTTATCGCTTTTCCCAAATTTACCAGTAAACTACTGGATTTAGCTCCTTAAAGTATGAGAAGAAAAGGATGAAGCATTTAATTACCTTTAATTTGACGTGTAGAATAACTAAATAGGTCTCATAGATCCGGAGATATGAATAAAAACGTTCTAGTAACCAGGGTATGGCCACCATCTTGGAAACATGGCTGCCATTTACAGAATTAGTAAAATTGCTGTATCTTTGGTTGTATTGGTCCGATTTTGCTTTTCTTTATATCAAATGAAAGGTAATTTAATTTGCCACCTTTTATTTCCCATGTTTTGTCACGTTTAAGATGATAGTTCTGTGAGAATTTACCAAACGTATGCAAATTGTGCTCAGATTTCATCGCTTTTCCAAAATTTACCAGTAAACTACGGAGTTTAGCTCCTTAAAGTACGAAAAGAAAGGAAGAAGCATTTAATTACCTTTAATTTGATGGGTAGAATAATTAAATCGGTCCCATAGAACCGGAGATACAAACAGAAACGATCACGTTAGCATTTGCAATCAAAACCACTGGTTACGAGTTTTGCCACTAGATGGCATTTTAAGCTGCTTGAGTTGCATCGTTGTTCTACCAGAATGCATCACTCATCCAGTTTGCAAATGGCTTCTAGTAGGGGACGGTGTTTCCTTGCTTAAGCCTCCCTATAAGGTAGGTTTTGTAATTTAGCTATTTCTAATCATCAAAATGTGACCAGTCCTGTAACATTAAGAAGTGTAGTTAAGTTCAGTGTTGAAGAACAACGAAAAAACTCAAACAATGATAGTAAATTGAATCGTGTTTAACACAATACAAGCTAAGAAATGTATTATTACTTTGTATAATCGATAAAATTCGGCTCATTTTTAATAAGTCTTCCCTATTTCCACTGTTACAGCCTGCCTTTTGAACCCAAGAAAGCTACAATATGACTGGCGTTTCTAAGAGTAGACGTATGAGTCGGCACTAATTTTACATTATTTATCGTGTGTCAACAGAGCACCAGAGAAAACCTTGTTGCAAACCCGTCAGATAAAGGTGCAAAAACATTATTGGAGCGAGTGGAAATGAGGGCCTTATTCAATAATGCAATGTACGTGCCAGTCCAATATAGGCTCAAGAATGAGACGATTGAAACGATAGGCAAAGAAAAAGCATCATGGCATCGAACATGTTATCAAGAGGCAACAAACAAGCGGACATGTGAAAAGTTGAAACGAGAACAACGATCTGAGAGCGAAAAACAACATGATGTGGTGATGCCATTTACCCGCTCTGCAACCCCAAAACAGGACAAGCGTAACTGTTTCTTTTGTGATGAAGGTCCTACAAGGAACACATCATTACATCGAGTAGAGACGACGTTTGCTGGTAATCAATTAAAAGAAGCTATCGACCTGTGCGACAATAACACGTGGAAGGTGCGACTGAGTGAGGCAGTGAGTCCCACTGATGCTCACGCAATAGATGTGTTGTATCATTTGCTATGTTGGTCAAAACATGTATCGCATTTTCTAAGGAAATGTAGAGCTCCAAGTAAAAGTTCCAGTGATCAAAATGTTGATGTGTTATCAACCAGAATTGAATTTATAAGTCAACTGCAGACACTCCTAGATGAAGGCAATGTGTGTACTATGGCATCTCTCCAGGACATATATAATTCCATGTATGAAAGAAACAGTGGTACAAGCCCGAAGTTTAACAGAAAATCATTGAAGGTGCTAATACAAGATGACATTCCAAATATAGAGTTTACCAAATCCACCCGCATGAATGAATCAGAGAGGGTTCACCTACAAAAGACTAGAGAACAGCTTATTGACTCCGCTGAGAAAGATGGTACTGATGGTTATGCAAACATGACGGTCCTCTTCAATGCTGCTAGGGTTCTCAGGAAAGCTGCTCTATCTACTGAACGTTGGAAATTTACAGGGTCATTGCTTGATTCTACTGATGAACATATACCAAAAGAACTAACTGTTTTCTTCCGGTGGTTTCTTTGTGGGCCAGCAGTGTTTTCAAGTGACGTAAAGGAGAGAGTGTTGGATGCACGAGCAAGCTGCCTTGCCCAAACCGCAATGAACTCCTTCTTGTCCCCACGCCAAATTAGTAACCGTATTTCCAATGACTTTCGACGGTCCAGTGAACTGCCTTTAACCTTAGGTATTGGTGTTGCAATACATCAAGCAACCCGTAGTAAACATTTGGTTAACCTACTCCATGGATTCAATCTGTCAGTAGACTACAATCGTATTTTACGTCTAGAAACTCAAATAGCATCTAGTGTCCTCAAACGTATAGAAGAAAGCAATGGAGTGTATATTCCAGCCGATATCGTTTCAGGAAGGTTCATATTTTGGGCATTAGATAATATTGACTTCTTAGAGGACACTCGGGATGGAAAGGGAACCTTACATGCAACAAATATTGCCATTTACCAGCGACGTCAGGATGGAGATCAACCAACAAAAATCACATTAAGTACGGCAGGTGTGTCCAATAAAGCTCTACCTGCCTATTACAGTACTATTACAGACCTACTGTCATGTACAGTTCCAGCCAGTGCAAAGCCTGATGCAATAACACATTCGTACGAAATACCTAAAGTTGCACCGATGACTTCCACGTACAAAAGTCATGATATGGCTTGGATATTGGGACGAAGTATGGACCAATATCTTGGGTCAAATTACGGGTCAAATTGTGACCCTACTACCAGTACCAGCGACAATACCATTACGAATTGCATCCCAGGGTGGTCAGCCTACAATTCTGTAACAAATCTTTCTCTGCCCATCACATCAGTGTTCGGTCTGCCTCTCATTCCAGCTCCAGCACATGAATGGGCAACATTATTCACCAGCCTTAAGAAAATAGAATCCAGCACTAACCTTCTACTTGGACCTAACAAGCAAAAGTCTGTCGTAACGATGGATATGGACTTGTACAAGCGTGCAAAACTACTTGAAATGTACCGGCATGATTGCAAAGACGTCTGGATTCTTCGACCAGGTGAACTGCACATAATCATGGCAGAGTTAAGGACAATTGGCACATTCATCAATGGCAGTGGGCTGGATCTATTGTGGACGGAAAGTGGGCTTTATGGGTCGGCCACTGTTAACCAAATACTGGAAGGAAAACACATCAGGCGGGCAGTGGAGGCTCATACTACAACTCTAGAAGCTCTGTTTAGGTTGTACCTCACGGAATTCTTCATGACATATCCTGCCGTAGGAATTGTTTTCCAGGAAAAAGCAGAGTTCATGAAGAAAGCCTGGAGTGACGGCAATGAAAATTCCTTCCTGCAGGCTCATATAGAGATGGTGGAACTCATAACAGGAGAAGGGCTTAACAACAAATTTAGCGAATTTAATAAATCAATGGGACGGTCACCACAGTTCCAGTTTGTTCTTCAGTACATGGAAATGGTTCAACTGTTGCTTCTCTTCATCAGAAGAGCCGCAGTCGCCGCAGTCGCCGTGAGGAGGTTGTGTTGGCCCGTTTGCGAATTGGTCACACCAGACTTACTCACTGTTTCCTTTTGCGGGGGGTTGACCCTCCTGAATGTTCTTGGTGTCGACGGCCACTTACGGTCCGGCACTTACTTGTTGATTGTCGCCATCTTGATGGTGTTCGTCGTCGGTTCCATCTTCCGCATGACATTGCGCGTCAATTGGGCGACAAGTCTGTCCTCCTGTCCGGTGTATTTCAAATTTTGCAGGAGGTACAGATGTATGACAAGATTTAGATTAGGGGTTTGAATAATATCTCTGTAATGTGTGGTGCAGTGGCAACCCGGACCACTGCACTGTGACTGAGGTTGGCGCTAATGACCAAGCTGTCGACGCGCCATTAAGCCTCAATCCCCCCCCCCTCATCAGAGCAGTCCACACGGGTAACTGGGAGCTACATTTAGAGTCACTGAACGCTTTTATGAAGTACTTCTTTGTGCACAACAAATTGAACTATGCTAGGATGATTCCTATGTATTTAGCAGAAATGGCTGCATTGCCAACAACAGACCCGGATATATGGACAGAATGTCATAGTGGTAACTGGGTTGTCAATCGATCACAAATTCCATTCTGTGCCATAGGGCCTGATCACGCACTAGAACACATAAATAGGAGTCTGAAGGTCACAGGAGGACTTGTGGGTATAACTCTCAACCCGAGTGCTCGCATGCGGTTTATGCTGACATCTCCTGAGCTAGTACGCCTTGCGAATGAAGCTAAGGAGATTGCAGGAATCAGAACTGCCCCAAGAAAGAAACATCATGAAGCAGGCAATTCATTTGTGGCGCACCACGCAAGAAATGTTGTAAAGCTCGAATCCACACTTGAAGAACTCGGAAACCCATTTTCTGACAAAGGTGAGGATCTGTTTAACCTAGTGACGAAGACAGTGTTACCTGAAGCTGTGACAAAAGATATGTTACGCCAAGCAGAAGAAGGACAGGTTTTATACGAGAATTTTGTGCAGAAACGTATAAAATCCAACAAAGTGAATATTTGGGCAAAAATGAAAAAATGTAGTTTACAAACATTCCAGTCAACCCATAAGAAGATTAATGTGAAAGTAAAAGATACCATACACACTCTGAAAGAAGACAGGGCATTGTTTTCTCGGTTGCTTGTAGTGTCACGTTCAAGACCACAGGTGGATCTTGAGGAGAGCATCTCCACATATGAATTCTCTGTTGTTCCAACATCTATGTTTGCACAAAATGGCTCCTTGTTGCATTGCTCTGCTAAGAGTGTACTTATGAATTTGCTTGAGGAATTACCCAGGAATACTGACAGTGCAGTTGGTGAGATTAATTCAGATCTGGAGGCAAATGCTTTCACTGAACAGATGGAGGTGATTATATTAGATGGCATGGCAGTGTTGCAAGCAATGACCAAACCAAAACACATAAACACATGTGCCGACCTAGCAGATCATTTTATCACACAATTCCTAGAACCAAAGTTCAGAAAATGTGATGAACTCCATCTTATATTTGACAGGTACGACATCAAGAAATCCTTGAAAACAGCAACAAGGGTAAAGCGACAACAGGGTACTACACCTGCAGCTTACAAAATTGATGATAAAACGTGCATTGGGAATGTAACAATGAAAGCATTGCTAGGTCATGCTTGCACCAAGGATGAAATGTCAACATACCCTGCCCACAAATCATTAGTTTATCCTCGTAATAAGGAGATTCGATTGGTGGTCGCGTGGAGACAAGAAGTTTCAGCCTCTCACGATGAATTTAACGAACTATCCAGTAGCCAAGAAGAGGCTGATACGAAAATAGTCCTACATGCCCTTAATGCTAGTCAAAGAGGTGCTACCAAACTATCAATATATTCTCCTGACACGGATGTCCTCGTTCTTCTTATCAGGAGGTTCCCATTATTACCACCCGACTCTGAATTCATCACTGGCGTGGGGAATAACAAGAGGACTATTCATAACAAGAGGACTAGGGGCTAAATGCAGAAGTTTATTGGTAAATTAGGGAAAGTGATAAAAACTGGGCACAATTTACATACTTTTGGAAAATTCTCGCAGTACTATCATCTTAAACGTGACAAAACATGGGACATAAAAGGTGGCAAATTAAATTACCTTTCATTTGATATAAAGAAAACCAAAGTCGGACCAATACAACCAAAGATACAGCAATTTTACTAGGTAAATGGCGGCCATGTTTCCAAGATGGTGGCTACATCCTGGTTACTAGAGCGTTTTTATTCATATCTCCGGTTCTATGGGACCGATTTAGTTATTCTACACATCAAATTAAAGGTAATTAAATGCTTCATCCTTTTCTTCTCATACTTTAAGGAGCTAAATCAAGTAGTTTACTGGTAAGTTTGGGAAAAGCGATAAAATCTGGGCACAATTTACATACTTTTGGTAAATTCTCACAGAATTATTATCTTAAACATGACAAAACATGGGAAATAAAAGTCGGCAAATTAAATTACCTTTCATTTGATATAAATAAAACCAAAATCGGGCCAATACAACCAAAGATACAGCAATTTTACTAATTTGTAAATGGCGGCCATGTTTTCCAAGATGGCGGCCATATGCAGGGGTTTCTGGGAAAACAACAAACGGAAATAGAAGCTGTTGGATGTCCACCTTATGTAGCTCTAACGGTAAAATTCTACCACGAAATTCCCACGGGATTACACAAGTCACCTGACTATATTGTCCTTTACGAGTGAGACCCTTGTATGTATTAGGAAATATGGTTTGCATTAAAGGAAATTCTGTCACAGGTTTAACTAATGTGTTCAAAGAGGCAGACAGGAACTGATACGAATCCAAAAATAATAAATTTCTTATTTGTAATGATAGATATCGTTTCGTGTTCTTTGGTAAAATTTTCACAGAATGGTCACCAAAATAAGACAATGCACGTACGATTAGGTGTAAATCGTAAGAACTAAGATTGTGGAATAGAATGGGCAATGTTGGTTTATATTTATACGATAAATTACAACGCTGATGTGCTGCTCCTCTGTATAAGCCAGAAATATAGTCGTGGTCACGTACACGTGTATCATGAAGAGCAAAAGATGTATTGCAAATATAACAATGGGTAGATGCTCTGAAACTCTTTTCATCATTGGTCGTGTAAATCATAGGAGTGATTATAGACAGTTTGGACACAATTTCAGCCTAAACAAGTAACACACATTCCACAAGTTTTGCTACACAATTCTCTCCCCTATACACTTTATGCAAATGAACACTTCCCATGTTATCAACAACGACGTAAGTAAACCTAACGGTACGTGCATTTCTAATTATTGTACATACAAAGAATTAGGATCAAGCTGACAAGTACTGAGTTTAGATAATATGCGTTCAAAGTCAGCATATACAACGCAGGGTGCTGGTAATTGTTATCCTGATGGCTGAATTGCATCTTTTGTTTATCGGGGATTTCTAGTCTTTGTATTTTGTTTTGTTTACAAAGTGATTCATGCACCTGTAATTTTTCTTTAGTATGCAAAGGGCAATTACAATACTGGCAAACGTATTAGGTCGTTTTACTTTGGGAATGTGAATTTAAATCTCTAATCAAACAGTAATGTTTATTATCCAACAATAACAATTTAACAATCTCATTTGATTCCATATTGCTAATGCCCAAGAGGAAAATCGTGTTGTTCTCATAACCATAAACGCTAACTGCGATGTTAATTTGTTTTTCAAAACTATTTACACTAGCGAGTGGTGTGGGAAAACTGATTCCATGAAGATTTAATGTTTTCGAGAACCTTTCATAATGCTTGTAATGAGACGGATGACTATTTCTGTCAACACGATGCAATTCAGCCAGTACAGAATATACAAAATAATGACTGTCATGACAATCTATGTTCAACAAAGCATGCTTATTAATTAAATAATCGTCTAAATGATAACTGCAACTGCCAGCGAGAGGAAGGTATTGGCCAAAATGTATATCACATTTAACGATGGAAACTATTACCCATGCAGATCCATTTTTCTTATATGACCCAAGGTTATTCAAAATTGTTGTTAAAACAGTATCGATGGCATTATTAAAATCTAAAATAGATAAAACAGCAATAGATGTACTTCATAAATATATAATTGTAGCTATTTTGTCAACAGGTCTTTCTTTAACCAAAGTAAGATGGAGACATAATATAAACTTAAATTGAGTGTAACGATGGTGTACATGATCAAAAGGTCTTAAAAGATGGGCTCTGATCATATTGAAGTAAGATCATATGACTTCGGTATCTTCCTATTGCACGTAGTCATATCTATGAAATAAGTTTTGGAATGCATTCTATTCCAGAATGAACAGAGGCGGAGGTGGTGACAATGGTGGTGGTGGTAGCAGTATTGCACAATGGGTAGAGTTATTATGCTCTCGTAAACCTCTTAAGGTTGAAAAGGAAACATAACACGTAAAGCAATTGAATGTGCGTTTCTTTCGTTGATGTGGTAAAGCAACCAGAAGTTGGTCCGGATGGTGTTTCCTTTTATGACGGTATAAACTTTTAGCGTGAACATGTTTCAGTGTTCCCACAGATGTCACATACAGAAGACATTTCTAAAAGAAATAAAAATAATGAATTATCAGATCAACCTCTGTATCCTGCATTTATAGGTCTTTCCCCTTACTACGATGAAATAAATAGACTGAATAAAAAAATTCACATTTTTTTAATGTGAATAATGTTAATAATGTGTTTTCCTTAAACGGTTAACAATTTGTGTGTGTGTACAACCTTTAAATCGCTCAGTAATATAATAGATTCAAAAATCTACACAGACTATAGTTCCAAATTTATGTAAAGGGAAAGGATTAAACCACAACCACTTTTTATATTTATTCAAATAATCAATAACAGTCTTATTTACTGGTGGTATTCCCAGGGGACCGAAATATTCTCCGCATCCAATGAAGTCTACTGTGTGAATCTGGAGATATATTCATCACCATCCAGCCTATTCTTGGTTTCCTCGGAAACCGGTTACCAGTTGCTTGCGTAAAGACCGATGAAGTTTCTACACACTGGTGACAGTTTGGTTTCAATTTGTAAGGTATACATTTTTTCAAAAGTCTGTCAAAACATCTCTTTTTTCGTCAATTTCCAGCAAAGTAACCGTTTCTGAGTAAATTATTCGTCTGACTTTCGGAAAATCTCAATTCAATGCGCACAACACCGTTATATACGAGGAATACATATTAACTATGGTCGGCTGACTGATGTGGCGTGAGAAGAAAGGAGAATATAGTATGTCCAGAATGCCATTCTCCGTAGGGAAGTCTATTTCCAGAATTGTGAAATAATGTTCCGATTCCACCGAACATCGAAATATACAGTTCAATGCAGTTTTTGTAGCAAACTCCATAATAATTGGTTTCCCATTAATCATTTGTCCATCAAGGACATCGCTAATGAGTTCAGGTTGAAAGGTTTGAAGAACATAAAACCCGCTTTGTAACCCCCGTTGTAGGCAGCATGACTGACCATCCCTAGGACGATTTATTCGGAATAACACCTTGGAACAAATTATCGAATTGTGCCGATTTGGCATTGTTAACAATGGTGTGGACCTTAACGTCTGTCTTTATAATATGATACTTCGATGTTCCAGCACTCAATACACGTGCATGCGCTAACAAGATATTAGATGCAGGTTTTACTTTCTCTATAAACATGGCCATATCCACAAATTCGAACACGGGCGCCGTCACACAAGCAGCGATGCCCTCTTGCGTTACGTACAAATTAAATTTTGGATTGATTGGAACGAAATGCAGTTTTATTTTTAAATTATTCAGTATGAGTTTGTCTTGCAGAGCAATGTCACAATGAATTGACCCATTAATTCGACTTCATGACTACCTTTGATTTCTGCTGACCTCTTGCTGGCCTCTAACCACACAGCAGCAGTCAGTTGCATGTTTTTTGTGTCGGAACCATTATTTAATAATGTTTGAATGTAACTTCTATAGCCATATAGACCTATGCTACTGGAGGCTAGTTTTCCTTTCATAGTCCAGTCCACTTGACTAAAACGGGTGTTTAATAAAAGTTTGTTTGGTGTCACTTGGGAAGACTAGTTATCCGTTAGGTTAGTAGTTGAATTTTTTTTTAACTTTAACTTTCAAGTACACCAGAGTATTAGCCAGATTATTGTATTCATCTACTGAATTACGAAATCGATACTTGATTGGCTGATAATGTCGCTAAAGGTCGTAATTCTGCGTATCTTGTCTGTTCAATACTGACTTGTGTAGGCGGGACCGAGAATAATTCTAAAGATGATAAAAGACATTCACAACTCTGCGGATGTAAAAATGCCATGATGGGACTGTGTCGATTCAGTGTTATTTTTTTTGTCGTAACTAGTCTAAAATATTTTTTTCAATTTTTCTCTTTTAATTTATCTTTTTTTTTAGTTTTAGGTTTTCTCTTTTTTTTATACGTCCACCTCCATTAGTTTTAGACTTTCTCTTTACACGTCCTCTTCCAGTCTGCTGTTTTTTATCGTGAATATCGGTCAAAATGTTGTGACCAGCTTCTTTAGCACTCTTTAGCAGATTCTTTTACAGCCTAGCTGGCTAGGAAGTCGCTGAGAATATTCCCACTGATATACACAGCTTTGCATCCTAATTATTCTCCATTTTTTTTTTAATTTGGGGAACTGCCATATAAAAAAAATGGTATGGCCATGCGACTCACAGCAGAAAACAAATTCCCTAACCCTTCATGGCCTGACTTTACTGTTCTCCCACAGGATATTGGGAATTTCCCCTCCCTACCACTCTGTCCCACGTAATGGTTAGAATATTTGTAACAATACTTCGTGACGAAAAGATAATAAATTAGAATGACCGAACCACGCTATTTGTAGGAACCATGGTTCATATTTTTTTTTAATAATTACGTTTCGGACGAAAATGTGATATAGTTACCGCGCGCGAGTATGAACCAAATGGTCAGCTGCTTCCATCATCAGTACATATGTCTATTTCGACGTATTGAAAAGAGCGGCATAATAAAGGTAGATAATGTATTCTAAAAAACTCTACGTTCGTTTGATCACCAACCTCATTCATCACGTTTACTATACGTAATAGCCGCGATCTACTATCACCTACCAACTGTGGAGGTAAAATGTCGCTGTACACTTAAACAACGTCTGTATAGAATTGCTGGTAATCTCCCCGGCATTGTAGTGATCACCATTTGTTCGATTATATTAGCTTTCCTTGGAAGTTGTTCCGATTTGAAACCTAACCTCTGTGCCAATCTCCAGTTTACAACCAGTTGTATGTAATATTGTCGAGTAACGTCATTAGCGACTGTGTATTTTTTGTACGTTTTATTGTACAGTATAACGGGCAAATCATCCCTACTTTTGAAAGGATTAATCACTGCCATTTCCGATTTAAATTTTTTTTAATGTTGTTGTTAACTGTATCTATCAAGTGTTTTAAACTATCGTACCTTTCCGTAGTTGACAATTCGCATTCACTATTCTGCACTTCGGTCATACTTTTATTTGTGTAATCTTATAAGATTGTAAATGCAGTTGATCTTCCTCCCTGCCCTCCGACAAAATAACTAACGCATCTTGACTAAAGTTGTTAGGGAAGGTTATCTGGGCCAAGCCTACCTCATAATTCTCGTGTAAATTTAACGGTTCTGACAATTTAGTTGTATAATTTGTAAAGTACTATGTGGGAATACATCCATGTTACTATTCTAAGGCAACGTTAACCAGAATTCTTTGCTCATGTTGACAAATCTACTACGTCATTGGTCTAACTGACTTGACTCTTCGGGTATACTTCCCATTTAACGAGATATTCTATATTTTCACCACAATTGCATCACTTCAGAATCTTTTCAACCTTATATAGCCTATCAGGCTTTACTAATTACTTGTTGCAATTCTTGTTTATAAAATCTACCTAAAATTGGTTTATCTTCTAAATCGACTACTAAATATGTAGGCATTTTTAGGTGGTTTAATATAAATTCCTGTGGTTTTGTTTCCTTAACAATAGATTCGAACACTTTACTGATTATAACGGCATTTTTTCTTCACTTGTTTAAAATCTGTCTTAGTAAAATTATCTATAGCTTCTAGCAAAAAAATTTATATCATCGTTAGGTCTAGCTACAGAATGGACATCCGTAAAATCTACGCTCCATTCTTGTTGATTCCTTTAACTATTATAGGATTCCGTTTAAATCGTCGAATAACAGGTTTGATCAAACTATAGATTTCTTGAGATGATAAAAATTCTTTAACTTGTTTTAACATTACTTTTAATCCCCTTCTTTTAGCTTCCTTGTACAATCTGTGTACTCCGCCTAACCCGCCAGGTGAAGTTAGGTCAAAATTTAAT
Source organism: Lithobius niger (assembly GCA_023313725.1). Taxonomy (NCBI): domain Eukaryota; kingdom Metazoa; phylum Arthropoda; class Chilopoda; order Lithobiomorpha; family Lithobiidae; genus Lithobius; species Lithobius niger. Next base: position 288,839 of record JAHWFP010111749.1, read on the forward strand.
TCTTGTATCTGTTTTTAAATAAAACTCACCATTTCACAGTTTAGACATATTAGCGAGTGGTAAGTCTTTGTCTTCTCCTTCTTCTTTTTTCTTCTTCAGACTCTATTTTGGCCAAGTTTTCAGCCATCAATGACGTAGTGGGGTTCGTCACGATTATTTTATTGCTTTAGTTTTTTTTTACATTTTCTTGGTGTTGTTGTAAGACCTCCTTACGTTTTTGGACGGGGTGTCTAGGGTGTAAACAACGACGACCTGAACATTTTTTTTACTACTTTTGAACTTAAGGTTCAGTCGGGCTCCTTCTTCATCTTGGTGCGATGATGTTTACTGTCCGTCAGAGCTCTGTGCACGAGCATGCCTAAGTCACTACCTTCTATGACGTTTTGCATATGTAACAAACGACCATCCGAATCCCACTGCACTCTACCGCTTTGTAAAATTCTCTCAACACTTTTTTTTATATTTGGGAATGACACCACTCACTATTTCTTCTATTGGTTTCGGTTGTTTATTGTGAGAAAGTCATGCAGCTTCAGCGAGTTGCAATGTTGTTCTCGGTGCAGGGGTGGGCACCCCCGATGTTCTTGACGTGGGAGTAGGAGAGAGACAGGTATCACCCCCCAGTGCTGGGGTGGAAGGGACAGGCATCCCCTGTGTTCTTGGTGCAGGATTAGGAACCCCCATGTTCTTGGTGTGGGGATGGGAGGGGCAGGCACTCCTGACCCCCAGGAGTCCCTGACCCTTAGGCTGGCGTGCAGCGGGTCGGAGCTTTAATTTCAACTTTCACCGGTTCACCTACCCATTTTGAATCATAACAAAGGCTTCGATTGAGCAATTGGTTATACAATTTAATTTTGCTATCATTCTTCAATGCATCGTTTTGCATTTATTCGCTCATTTCGTGTACCACTTACCTAAGGGAAGCGACATAAGGTGATTTGACATGCGTAGTTGGTGGTTGGGATGAAAGATAATTTTTTAAAACTTTTTTTGGTTCCTTAGCTTTCCAGCAATCCCATTATCGCACCTATAATGGGCGGAAATAATGCACCTAAGAATGGAATGCCGCCCTTCTGTATAACTTTTTGTTTGGCCTTCTGTTATAATTTCTTGAATCTAAATATTTCACCTGTCGTTTGTAACGAAGCAGTTTAGACTTCTGGCCAGTGTTTATTCTTACACGACCATTTAAAGTATTAAGAGCTGCTAGGGATAATACATCAACTAGCTCGGGCAATTCAACCTTTTTTCTCTTTTACTGGTTAGTAGATGCAGGATTGGTAAAAAAGTACTTCACTCTATAATTTTTCATTAAGCCTCAATCCCCCCCCCCCTCTATAATTTTTCATTCTCTACAAATAGTATGGATGGGTGTTGGAAAATATTTGATCAAAATCTGAAAATACTAGGTGTTTCTGGTCTCAGATCTAGAAATAGATGTGCATAGGGATTGATAGTAGCAGATTTATATACTTCACTAAATTTTTCTCTCCAATAGATAGTTGTTCTCCTAATAAATGTAATTGTTTATAATCTCGTACAGTTTTCATTAGTATTAAATAATGCACCTGGAAACTGGAGCTCTTAATTGTTTATCGTATAAATTATGCGCAACAATTACTACACTAATACCTCTATAATGCCAGCCTCTCAGTACTATTTCCAACAATAAATCTCAAGTACTTTGTAACAAATCATCAACCAGTAATACAGTTATAGGATTTATTAAATTGTACAAATCTTCATTTAGACCATAATGGAAAGCAATGGGAACAGGGGAAGTTATTTTTATTGCATATTGGTTGTTCCACAGCGTAACAATAAACTATTCTTACGGTTGGACTATAATATTTTGGGAATTTTCCATTAAATTTTTAATCCAGTGTGTTTTTCCTGAAGATGTAGGTCCTTTTACCAAAAAGATGGAAGAATGTTTCAATCACAATTTTTATGAACTGGAACTGATTTCATCCTCCTATTTATAGTAGTAAGCCACCCCTCCACCCTCATCCCCTCAAAAAAATAGAACATGTTATACAAAATTAATCATCTGGTTCTTTGTTAGTTAACAATGCTTATACAACAATATTAATTAATCATGTGTGTCCTTGTTAGCTAACAATGCTTTAATGTAGGGATAGTTTGCCCAAATTGAAGGATGAACGAATCGCTGAGGTCATAGTGTTTTTCATCGAGACACTCTCGAAAGCCAACATTGCTTTGTCAATGTCAGTCAAATCTTCCAGTACTTGGTTGTCCATTTGCATGAGATGTTTCAGCCAGTTGAAACGTTTACATTTCGAACTCAGTGGTTTTATAACCACGGCTTGTCATTGTGATTTAAAAGTGCAGTGACAGATAGTCCGCGTATGACATCATATGCAACTGGTTTTTTAAAACTCACAAAAGCACACACCGCTTTGAAATTTTGGGTGACACACGAAAAAACAATTTGGTATTCACCACTAAATTACACTAAAGCATTGTAACGGCTTCCTTTTTCTAACTGCGAATGTTTAGATGGAAATTTGACAGCGTAGTACACTTTATTGGACGGAATGTCGGTGCCTTTCCATTTCTTCATCTGCAATGCACGTCAACGGTGCTCATGTCTTTACGCATCTTGCCTTGAGGAAAACACAACACAATATGATCAATAAATTACCAACACCCAGTAAAAATATTTTACTGCTTTGTGAAACGAACTATGTTCACGGTCATGGATGGTAAAAAATGGATACACGTCACGTTTTTCGTCTTTTTTTCAGTGGCTTTTCGCATCAAAAATTGCTTAAATCAATCACTTCAGCAACGTTGCATCGATTTAGCAATAATTCCTTTAACTTATGGTCAACCTTTGAGTGCAAAAATGGGTTTAACCACTTGTAAATAAAGCTTTTTAATGCAATTTATTACTTCATCAAGAGAATAATCACATGTGGAATTTTCATACTGAACACCATGTATGAATTCTGTACAGTAATTAACGTTGAATCTTTCCTTACTTGTTAGGTTATGATAATTAGTTGGTAAAAAAAAAAAAAAGACCAGTGAAACCGTATTGACTGGCTAAATAAACTGAATTCTTTAAAGTGATAAACATCTGTGTTAAAAGCATTAGATGTGCAAATGATTAACTTCGGTACATCCATTTTTTTACGTCTTAAATTAGACAGTGTGTAAAATTGGACCACTTACAGTATGTTGCAAATTTATGTAATGGTTAATTTCGTCTGCAAAATCACACAATGTATAAAATTGATCGAGTGACAGCGACATACATTTTATTTTCTCACCCTCTCAAATAAAAACGATGCGGTTGATGTCATTTTCAACTGCGAAGGTCACTGTAAAATTGCGGTCCAAATACAGTGTTTTCGATCGGTAACTGGTATCGACGATGGCTTGTAAGGCCTTACAATTCTGAAGAAAAGTGTAAGTTTGTCTGCCTTTATCGCAACTCCTTGCCCAGTTGTGAAAAAACGGATTTTTCCTTCAGTGTAACTACGAATGTGTGCATAGCATGAATTTTTGAGACGATTTATCACGCAAAATAAATTTTCACTCAAACTAGGTGAATTTTCAGGTTGCAGGGGTAAATCGCCTACATAGTAATTCATGTTTACTATCTCTTTTTGGGTTCTGATTTAGTTTTTTGGCTAAAACAGAAAAAAAAAACTATATTAGAAAACACCATAAATTCTAAGCTGTATTTAAAAACACAATTGTCGCTTTATAATGAAAAGGTTTTGTAAGATGCTAAATAGTCGGTTTTATGTGGTGCTAACTAGACATGAAACTGTACACATGGAGGGATACTATTTAGCATTTGCAAAGCGACAAGTGTACTTTTAACATATGCAAGTAACTTACAGTTGGTTTTGTTGGATCCTGTCGTTCTGTGGAAGAGAGTATTGTCAGGGCGGGCGGTGTTAGTTTGCCACCAGCCTAACTGAGAATCCTTTTCCTGCTTGGCTGTCGTCTTAGTGTCAGACATGCCTACATGGTGATTGATTTACTTGTTTACGTCTAGTAAAAAGAAGAAGTTAAAACCGGTCTTGGATTGGCCACGTAAGAAGAACATGCGTACATGTGACTGATTTAATGACCAACCAAACACTATTTCTTCTGAAGGGCAACACGACCACTGAATAATTTATTTAATCTAGGTACATGCATAAACGTGACTCGATTGGCTAACATACTCACACAAATTGGGTTTGAGGGCTGGCCTTGACGTGATTCGTTTTTTCATTAGGGTTTGGCTTGAGGATGGTTGACGCTTGCAAGGCGAAGAACGTTTTTAATTGGTTAGCATGTGCACCTTCAAGAAAAGTCATGACTGAACTTGCCTGGTATATGGTCTCTGATTGTTAAGAATAAAAAGGAAATTTGTTCCAGTAGTTGCGGTAATGTAAAACCTCACGACTTTTGTTTTTATTGATAGACCAAGTTGACAAAAAAAGACAACATTGTGTAGATCACAGACGTCTCAAGCTTAACTAGTTTTGAGTAGGTTAGTTTTACGCAAATAACCAGACTGCATAAACAGGGTCAAGAAATTCAAGGCTGTCTGCATGGCTGTTTTGTTATGTAAGTGCACCAAGGTTAACTGGTGTTATACAAAGTCAGTGTTACGAAGTTAAACCAATATTATTTTCATTTCATATCATTTCGTTAAGTTAATTAAAGAATAAGATAAATAAAAGTTGTTTTAAATAACAATTTGATACATTCAGCATAAAAAAAGACGATGAAGCTTTATTTTAGTTTTATTTAAATAGAATTTTGAAAAAAACTATTTTTGTCATTTTCGTTGATTAATGGTTTTGTGTACGTCGGAAAAGTGGTCCCCCTCCCCTTCCATAAAAACTGCAGTTTTTTCTACACCCACGCAGAAGGCAAGAGCTTAGTGGGGGCACTTCATAAATCTATTTACAATCTATACAATCTATAATCTATACAATAAATATTTTCCCATCCTACCCATTCCCTCAGTTGTCATTTCCTTTCCAAGAAAAAAATAACAACAACAAAAAATCCAAAAATTAGTATGCCTCCACTGCGGGATCTACCTTCACAAACCACCGAATTTTCCTCCGTCTGGGATTGGTTTAGTAGGTAGCCATCTTATAACGGAGTCAGCGATGGCAGGACTTAAAAATAAATATCATAATATCACGTTACATTGATGAAAATAGGCCTAACTGAAATGCAATTTAATTATTTTTTACTTGGCCCAAGCCCCATCTTTGTAGGTGTCTTGGTTCAGGAGAAGTAGAGGTACATGCACGCACGCACATCATACGTGTTTAATGATGTAGATGCTCCTTTTTCGGGTACGCTTTTAATTGAGGGTCATAATATCACGTTACAGTGACGAAAATAGGCCTAACTGAAGCGCAATTTAATTATCTCTCATTTGGTCCTATTTCCATCTTTGTAGGTGTCTTGGTTCAAGACGAGTAGAGGTGATGAAAATATGCCTAACTGAAGAGCAATTTAATTATCTTTCATTTGGTCCATTCCCATCTTTGTAGGAGTCTTGGTTGAAGAGGAATAGAGGTACACAAACGCACGCACATCATACGTCTTTAATGATGTAGATGCTACGTTTTTTAGGGTACGATTTTAATTGAGGGTCATAATATCACGTTAGAGTGATGAAAATAGGTCTAACTTACGCGCAATTCAATTGACTTTCATTTGGTCGTATAGTCTCATCTTTGTAGGTGCCTTGGTACAACAGGAGTAGAGGTGCACGCACGTGCGCACGCACATCATACGTCTTTAATGATGTATATGCTACGTTTGTCGCATGTTCTTTTAAAGTTAAAGTCACTTCGCTTTATGCTACATGTTACTTCACTGCAAGGCAACGAATGTACTTTTAAGAGAAAAATTTTAATACGTGTGTGATTTATTTACGTGTTTACGTCTGGTAAAGGAAGAAAACGTGACTAGGTATTGGTCAACACACAACCCCACCTTAGATTGGTTAGCTTAGAAAAACATGCTTGCATGTGATGATTTATTTGACCTTTTTAGTGTACCTTGAATGTCCAGATCGTGGTTGGCCTGAAGGATAACATGCCTACTGAGTAATTTATTGCTCTAGGTACACGCGAAAAACGTGACTTGATCGGCCAACCAGCCTTGGAAGATGGCTGAAAACAAGATACTTGGCAAGAGCGATGTTTGTTTACTTCGTGACTCGATTTTTGATGGGCCTTGAAATACAAGGGACGTTTTTGATTGGTTCCTGTGTGTACCTTCATGATGAAATAAATTAAACCTTTGACATTCCATACTTTTGCATACACACAACCTTCCACATAACACGTGAGTGGTTTATGTGTGTACAAAAAAAAAACAGTAAAAAAATTCGTGACTAAAACTTGTTTGGTTTAGTTTGCGTCCTTGAATACTTCCCACACACCATTCTACATTCTACATGCACAATGAGTAGTTTATATGTACGACTTTTAAAATAAAGAATAGAACAGGTTTTCAGATAAATTAAAATGAAAAAAATGTCTCTAACACAACAACGTTATGAGGTTAACTAGTCACAAGTAAATTGCTTTTACACAAATAATCAGGCTGTATAAACAGATTTGACTAGGTACATAACTATCCAAACAGTTCGACCCCGCGTACGTGACTCGAATACGTAAGTAGTTGCCGGTGGCATCCGCAGCATGACGTTTTTCTAACTACCACCGTAGCTACTCAAAAAGAAACAATAACAGTAGGGGATTTGCGACAAAACAAGCCATAGATAACTTCAACTGTCATATATGGTTTTATTGTCCGTTACAATTTTGTGTTGTCTGACAATAAGTATTGTTTTTTTTTTGCATTGTAAAACAACTGAATTTGAATTTTATTAGAGCTGTGGCCCTTAGCCAAGTGCTCTGAAGAAACTACAAAACCACAAAACAACAAAACAAGTCAACAATAAATCCACACCAACAACAACAAATCAACAACTGCATCAACACTTACGTGTAAGATAGACGCTACGCCATCAACAACTGCTATTGTAATGTAAATAATAGATGAACAGCAAGTCAGTGCTTCAGGATAGTATGAACAATGCACAACTTCTGTTGTTGTCTAAGGTTTGTATGGCCCTTTACAATTCAAAATTCCGACAATACGTTATACTGTTTTTTTTGTAAAATGGTAGCTATTGTACTTGCAACAATAAAAAGAGTAAGTAAGGTATTATGACAGTGCAAACCATCTATACAACTTTTACTATGATTTAGGGTTTGTACTGTGCATTTCATTTTTATATTGCCAGTTTTTTTTATATAATTACTAGCTGTTGTACCTGCCTTCACCCAGGGTTTTGTTTTGCCCATGGTTGCTTCCTAGTTTTTGGTCCTATACCCTCTCCTCATATCCTCCCTTCCTATCCTCCTACCCGACTCTCTACTTCCCTTACCTCCCTTTGTTACACGTGGTTAAATTAGGATGGGTAGTTGAGTTAGGTGCTGCCCCTCCCCTCCCTCCTGCCCCTTCCTCGTTTTGCCAGAATTAGGAATAAATGATTCAATTTCCATATTAAACAACCAATAATATTTACCTTTTAGGTTAAAAGTAATGCGGAATAATATGCTTAATGGTAACAGGCACACTGTCCCCTCCCCATCTGTTTAGGTATTATAGCATTAGAATTCTGAGATCAGGGATAACAGAATGCAGTGCTTAACACACAGTTATTCCCCGTCACTACCCCTCCTTCCCACCCCAAATCCCTAACTTTCACTTTGGCTTGAGCAATCCACACCATGAGAAAAAATCCTGTCGTTCGTGTATATCGTCATTCAAGACTTGGTGCTAAGATGACCATACATAGCAAATTGGTAGTAGAGGCAACAATGTGGAAATTTCAACTTTTCGCTGTTCAAAGAATTAACACGCTCGCCCTTTTGGGTGTGGGGTTGGTTCTGGCAGTACTCGTTTTTTTTTTATGTGAAACCTAGCTTTATATTGTAAGAAGATTGTAAGAAGACCATATAGGTAATGTACCACCAGAAAACAAATCTAAAATCATAACTATGAGAATTATCTTTTCTTTCTACATATATTGGCACCATAACACGTTTGTTGTTTAGTATAAATAGCTTTCTTTTTCTGTTATTGTTAACTGCAGTTTGTGTTTTGTTTGTAGTGTTTTGCGTTCTGTGTTTTAAAAATTATTACGGGAACAAACAGAATTGTAAAAAATAGTTTTTTCGTTAGACACTATAACTGCATACCGAATTTGTTTAAATACTTGAATGGAGAATCTAGAAAAGTTCCTGCCTGTCTGTGATGGCAAGGGGAATTTGATAACTAACTATCCTTCTTCAGCAGCTATGGGATCTGTTCTGACATATTCTGGACATTGTCTCGTCCCTTGAAATGAGTGAAAGTTTCCCAGTTCGCATCCCCTGGTATAATAAGTCTCAAGAGCAAGAATGCATCAAATCTCTTTACTCCTCCTCTCCATGCTTGTCTGAAGCTGATGTATGAACAGAGTGGTGGAGCCTGATTTTCACGTGATTCAGGAGGAGGGGGTCGGTTAAAATTATCAATGCAGTGGAAAAAATAGAATATAACGCCTAAGGGCGAGTATCCTTCCCAGTCTGACTGTAATATTAGACAAGACAGGTCACCAGTAAATAAAAAAGTTGTAACCATATTAGTAGAATCGAAGTCACAAATGCTTAGCGCCTTTCACAACACCCATTTATTAGCACAGAGTGTTTCATTAAAATCAACAACAGCAAAACTTCTTGAAAAAATCCTAACTCAGCTTATATCTTTGTATAAAATCAATTACTTAGGTAAGGTTTTATAACGCAATTAATATGCAGTTCTGGTTTTTATTAGTGCTAATTAGTTTAGGAATATCTTTGGGCTTGGGTTGGTAGGCAATATGGGAATGAGCTTGAAAGGGTTACTTTGTACCCTTTTCACCAAAACCGTGTGACTGTGAAGCCCTTATGCTAAGACCTGCCTTGCAGCCTCACACTGTCACGCACCCTTTCTGTACTATGCAGCATTATCAGAAATTTTGTTGCCTTTTTTCCGACAAACAGGGGCGGACTGGCAATAGTGCCCCACCAGGCAATGGCCAACTGGCTAGGGGGCCACTTGAGTCAATTTTTTTATACATTTATGGAAGTAAAAAAATACTATTCCCTTTGGTGGAAAAGGTTTTGCCCTTTTGTTATTAAAAAAAATTGACGAAAAAAGGACTGGTCCGTTCACATATCGTGACTAAGTTGTTGCTTAGCAACGAAGCACGTAACAAGTAAAAAAGCAGAGCGTGGTTGAAAACTACTGTTTCCTGTTCTGGTGAGTAAGTATTTGACAAATTTTCTTTCTTAGTAGAATATATAACAGCGTGCGTATGGTACGAGTTACTTCCAATAATCTCTTAGGAGAAAGAAATAATAATAAATTAAAACTTAACGCAACGAGTAAATCACATTTGTAATTTTTACAACCATAGGCCTATTTGCTGTTAAGCTGTTTTAACGTGATGTTTACACTTTATAGCAACTCACTTCTTCCAGTTCTACGTGGGGCCCTAGCGGTAGTTGTGTCTGCTAATACCTCTGATAATGCTTTTGCCTTTGATTGAAGCAGCGCGAAGGCAAAGCATTAACAGAGGTATTATATAATAGCCACAATTACCTCTTGGGTCCCGCGTAATACTGGAAGAAGTGATATGCTATTTATACTTATCTAGTTAACCTTTTAATCTAGGATAACGTTTCCCTAGTGGGCAGTACCAATAGGCTGTGCTGCTGCCTGTTCTTTCTTTATGTACCAGTCAGGAACTGGTCTTTATTTATGGCCGCGGTGGGGAGGAGGGGGGCAATGAATTAACGTAGTCAAGATTAGTGCTGTAGCCAAATTAAGTAGCACTCCACTTTACATGCATTACGAAAACTGCTCCGCACCGACAGTTACCATTAGTTGTAAGGAAAACGTGTCTCGTTTTTAACGAAAGAAATGTTGGGTTAAATGTTCTATAAAACATCGATGTTCCTTACACCCATCTCTTGTTGAGATTCATACAATAAGTACACTGTTTGCCCCATCCATAACATAGCAAGTGAAAGACAGAAGAAGCCAAGAAACCAGTGCAAAGGCTTTTCTACTGAAATCATTGTACAAACTATTAGAGATGGAATGGCCCAGGACCCAAGGTCCCAAATGTGACCCGCGCCCCGAGCTGTCAGTGCTCCTCCCTCCCCTCTATTGGCCAGCTTCAGTTTCCCGATCCTTAATGAATAAAAAAAGTGTGTGAAAAAAACTGATTTTGCCGAGTTGACTGTGTTTAGAATCTAAATTGAATTCTAAAACCATCCGTACAGCATTGGAGAACTCGTAGTGCAGGCATATATACTACATCATTGTCTTCAAACTGTTTTAATTTTACCCACGTCGTGCATATACCGTAACCATAATGCGACGCCCACGGAACGCAACACGGCTCATTCACGACTTGTCTACTGCAAAGCGTGGGGCTGCTGACTCAGCTTCGGCTAACTGGCCGGCATGGGTCAACGCGGCACCAGTAGGGCCGTAGAACCTGTCTAATGTCTAAAAAAAACGTGATATAGTCACAATTTAGTTTTTACGAAAACGGCCATCCTGAAGAACGACTAGGAAAAATAACCAAAATTTGCTCTATTACGCTACTTTAGTGATACGTGGAGGCCAGAAACAGGTACTAATATAGCATACAACTACCAACCGATTGCACTTACTTGTGTTGCGTGCAAGGTCACGGAATCAATTTTACAGGACAGAATGATCAAACATTTGTGTGATCATTCCATAATACACCAGGACCAGTTTTGGTTTCTTTCTCTCCAGTCAGATACCCACCAGCTCCTTCTGATTCTTGACTGCTGGACTTGTGCCCTTGATGAGTGTATTTCATCTGATGTTGTGTACTTCGATTTCAAAACGGCCTTCGAGTCTGTAGTGCACCGAAAGTTGCTCCTTAAGATAAGCAGTTGTGGCATTGCGGTGAACTGCTGGGTTGGATCAAGGCATTCTTGTCCAATAGTAGTCAGCGAGTATCGATTGAAAAAACTTTCTCCTCCGGGATAAGTGTTCCATGCGGAGTGCCCCAGGGCTTGGACATTGGTCCCTTACTCTTTATCATTTATTAAATGACCTAAAGACCGCAAACGAAAAAACTTATGGCTTTAAATTCGCCCATGACTTGAAATGGGGGACGGAAATGCTTTCCCAAACCGTGTCAACGGATCTAGCTACACAAATCCAAGAGGTTTCATGCTGGTCTCAGTGCTAGCAGCTGCCGCTGGCTCCATCTAAGTGTCAAACTTTCCATGTGGGTGGCAGTAATCACCGTGTAGGTTATGAACTTGACTTTACTCCGTTACCCTCTATTGTGGAGGTACGGGACCTTGGGGTTTGGTTTGTTTATAATCTCAAATCATCATTACATTGCCAGAAGATCTGTGCTGCAGCATTTCGACGTTCTGCGGTTGTAAATAGGAGCTTTGTTTTGGGTAATTCTATTATTAAGGTATGGGCTTTTAAGACTTTCGTTCGCCCACTCCTGGAGTATGCAACCCCTGTCTGGTCACCTCACCTGATATAGGACATAGGCCAGATCGAAACGGGGCAGTGGTGCTTCATGAAGGGCCTTCCTGGACTTGGCAACGTGAACTACCCATCTCGCCTAGCTAGGCTTAACCTGGAATTGCTGGAGCTTAAAAGAATTAAATTTGATCTTGTCCTCACGTATAAAATTCTTCATCATTTAAATGGGGTTGATATTCCTTTCTTTGATTTGGCGCCTTGTATTTCCCATACATGAGGTCATAATTTTAAACTTGCCGTCATAACTTTTTTTCAGTCAGGGTCGGATAATCCGGTTGTTCGGAGTTACTCTGTCTACCGTCTGGATGCAGACCCTGTGCCACGTGCACATGGTGGTGTTGCAGTGCTGGTTCAACATTCTCAGCCGCATGCCAGTGTGCCTCTGCACACTAGATTTCAGGCGGTAGCAGTTCGAGTTTCTTTCAGCTTCGATATTACTGTCTGTTGGGTTTATTTACCACCGGATGAGGTCTTTGGGGTTGGTGACCTGAAGGACCTGGTTCGCAAGCTTCCTGCCCCGTTCCTATTGCTGGGCGACTTTAACAGCCACCACGTCCAGTGGGGAGGACCTAATACTGACAACAAGGGGAGGATCCTGGAGGAGTGGATGCGGAGGGGGTCCGTTTGCTTCCTGAACGATGGAGCCATGACACACTGTAACCTGGCCACGGGCAATTGGTCAGCGGTGGACTTAGCCTTTTGCTCGCTGGCCATCCCAGTTCACTTCGCTTGGGGTGTCACTGCCGATCTGCATGGAAGCGATCACCTCCCCATTGTGTTGTCCACAACACAAGGGGGTTCTGTGGCTTCCAGCCCAGCCCGGTGGGCGCTTAAACGTGCTGAATGGTCAGCTTTTGTTGAGGCTGCTATATTTCAGCGTGCGGTTGAGGATTTTCTGGTGTGAATGAACTTTCCACTCATTTCGCTGATGTGGTCCTTGCTGCTGCTAGTGCTACTATCCCGCGTACGTCCACACAGCCGCGGCGGGATCCTGTTCCATGGTGGACACCTGCTTGCGGGCAGGCCATTCAGGCCCGCCGGCGAGCGTTGCGTGCATTTACAGTCAGCCCAACTACTGACAACTTTGTAGCCTTTAAGCGCTGTCATGCCCGTGCCAGGTATGTCATCCGTGAGGCTAGACGTGCTTCGTGGGCACCTTATGTTTCGTCGATCACGCGCTCCACGCCTTCTCAGCAGGTGTGGTGGAAGGTGCGCCAGATCTCGGGGAAGGCCGTGTCATCCCCGGTTTCACAGCTGAAGGTGGCGAATACCGTGATCTCTTCTGTGCCGGATATCGCCGACTGTCTTGCGTCTGCGTTTGCGCAGGTCTCGAGTGATAACCATTATGATCTTGGTTTCCTCAGAATAAAACGTAGAGAAGAGGCCCACCCTCTAGACTTTCGCTCCGACGGGCTAGAGGAGTACAATTTACCGTTCACCAGGCAGGAATTTATTTCAGCTTTGTCCAAGTCGCATGACTCCGCCCCAGGGCCTGACGATGTTCACTATCGGCTGTTGAAACATCTGCCTCTTGCCTCCCAGCAGTTCTTGCTGGAGATGTTCAACCGTGTGTGGGCAGAAGGTTCTGTTCCGGCAGCGTGGAGGACAGCAGTGGTCATCCCGATTGTGAAACCGGGCAAAGACCCTACTGCTCCTTCCAGTTATCGCCCAATCGCTCTGACTAGCTGTGTCTGTAAACTTATGGCACGGATGGTCGGTGAGAGGTTGATCTGGGTGCTGGAATCACGGGGATTCTTTCTGCGTCCCAGTGCGGCTTTCGACGGTTTCGGTCAACCATCGATCATCTGGTTGCCCTTGAATCAGATGTGAGGGAGGCTTTTTGCCAGCGTCAACATCTGGTTCAGGTTTTCTTTGACTTGGAGAAGGCTTATGATACGACCTGGCGTTCTGGGATTCTCCGTAATCTCTATAACTATGGCTTGAGGGGACAGATGCCACTGTTGCTTTCCGCTTACCTCTCAGGCCGTTCTTTTCGCGTTCGTGTCAGGGCGACTCTTTCCCGCCCGTTTGTCTTGGTGAATGGTGTGCCTCAAGGAGGTGTTCTTAGTGTCATCTTGTTTGCTATAGGGATGACCCCCATTGCTCAGCAAGCTGCTGTTCCCCAGTCATTGTTTGTCGATGACTTTGGCCTGTGCTTTCGGGCAGCTCGCATGCAGGCCTGCGATTAACAAAGTCCAGACCTGGGCGGTCAGTAATGGTTTCCGGTTTTCTCCGGACAAGGCTGTGTGCGTCCACTTTTGCTGCCAACGAACACTGCACCCAGATCCTTGCCTGTACTTGGGACAGGCACAAATTCCTGTCGTGCCACAGGCACGTTTCCTGGGTCTGGTGTTCGATTCCAGGTTATCTTGGCTTCCACACTTGCGTCAACTTAAAGACAAGGCTTTGCGGGCGCTTAACATCTTGCAGGTCCTGTCGGGCACTTCATGGGGTGCCAATCGCAATGCCACGTTGCGCCTCTACCGAGCAATTGTCCGCAGCAAACTTTATTATGCGTGCATGGTGTATTGGTCAGCTAGTGACTCGACTCTCCAGATGTTGGACACAGTGCATCACAGTGGCCTGCGTGTGGCGACTGGGGCATTTCGAACTTCTCCAGTGGTCAGCCTCTATGCTGAGGCCTCGGAGCCACCTTTGACCATTCGTCGGCGACAGCTTGCCATTCAGTTTGCTGTGCGTTTGCGTGCTGTGCAATCCAGTCCTGCTTGGTCCGTGGTTTCTGGGCCAGACTTGCGAGTCGGTAGACGCAGGGTGGGTAAGGATGATTTCCGCGATAGGCTCCAGCAGTCCTGTCAGGAGTTAGCCTTTGAAATACCCTGCGTCTTGAGGCTTGGGGGGGATGCCAGTTGCCCCTTGGCTTATCCCAAGTGGCTGTTTCATTTTCGCTCTGGCGTCCCTCCCGAAGGGTTCCACTCTACCTGCGCGGTACTTACAGGAGTTCCGGCAGCTGTATTCTCAGTACGCCGGTTATAAGCGCCTGTTTACTGATTGGTCAAAGTCAGACGTTGGTGTGGCCTGTGCTTGTGTGTGTAAGGGAGTAACGGTTGCACATCGCCTTCCATCAGGCTATTCTGTGTTTTCTGCAGAGCTTTTGGCTCTTGGTTTGGCGGTGGAATGGATCCTTGACCTTCAGGACACGCATTTCATTATCTTTAGTGATTCCATGAGTGCTCTGGAGTCCTTGGCGAATTACAATCCTCGGAACCCCTTGACACAACGTGTTCAAGCTTTGCTTTCCCGCTTGCCTGGCTAGCGGAAAACCGTGCTTTTCTGCTGGATCCCGGGCCATGTTGGGATAGCAGGGAATGAGCAAGCTGATTCTGCTGCGAAAGGGGCCCTTTCTGGCCCTCTTGGTAGGGATCTCAGCCTTGTTCCCTCAGACGCCTTTCCAACTCTGCGTCTGAGGTTACACGCTTTTTGGCAAACCTTGTGGGACAGACAGAATGGTAATAAATTACGGGCCATTAAAGGCACTGTCGAGGAGTGGCGCTCGGCGTGTCGCTGCAGTCGTCGTGAGGAGGTTGTGTTGGCCCGTTTGCGCATTGGTCACACTCGACTTACTCACTGTTTCGTTTTGCGGGGGGTTGACCCTCCTGAATGTTATTGGTGTCGACGGCCACTTACGGACCGGCACTTACTTGTTGATTGTCGCCATCTTGATGGTGTTCGCCCTCGTTTCCGTCTTCCGCATGGCATTGAGCATCAGTTGGGCGATAAGTCTGTCCTCCTGTCCGGTGTTTTTCAATTTTTGCAGGAGGTACAGATCTATGACAAGATTTAGATTAGGGGTTTGAATAACATCTCTGTAATGTGTGGTACAGTGGCAACCCGGAATACTGCACTGTGACTGAGGTTGGCGCTAATGACCAAGTTGTCGACGCGCCATTAAGCCTCAATCCCCCCCTCAGTCAGGGTTGTCCCAATATGGAATGCTTTGAGGTAGGAAACGGTAAATTCTAGTTCTTTACCCATTTTTTGTAAAGTGTTGAACACTGAACCACTTCAAAGGTTTCTAAAACGTATGGTTTCTTGATCTTCAATCTGCTTTTTACTCATTTATTTACGGCGAGAGGAACATTCCTTAAATTATTCAGGGAGCGGTATCAGAGGCCCCAAGCCCTTCTGCTTTCCTTTCACCAGTTGGGTGGTGAAGAATATTTTGTTTTTATATTTTATTATTTTTTTCTTTAATAACCCAAGAATATTTATTCAAAATGTCAAAGAAACACTTACGACGAGTAACACTTACTTGGAAACTTGGCTTGGTTAGAAAGTAAGTGTTTGTCGTCGAAATTTAGCATAATACTGACATAATACTGACACTCTCGACCAATGCGATGCTTAACCTTCAGGCCAACTAATCCATAATAATTCTGCCTTTTGGAAATGCTTACAGTAAACACGAAATTCTTATCTTAATAAGCATACATAAGCAATATTTTTGCAATGTTACATAAAAATAATATTAAAGAAAGACGAGTGTCGAAATGATATGCTTGCGACTCGAATATTCTATTTAGATGTGCCATGCGACGAATAACTGGTTGCATATTGAAGTATGTTTTCCCTTAAAATGGCGCCGTGTATTTTGTCAAAATGAAGATTTATTTATATGAAACCAAATGAAACGTAACACTTTGTTGAAAGCTTGTGTTCATAGATTGGGGGTATGAAAATGACTCGAAAGGGGAACATGGCAGTCCCTAACAGTCACGTTGTAGGTTGCTGTAGGGTTGACGCGTTCCCATCCAGCTGAAGCCATGGTGCCAGAAGGCGAGAAGGACAATTTTGCTTGGGTAATTAAATCGGATTTACATGCCACTGTAGACATGAGGATGAGGCATCACAGGGCCCTTCTATAACCGAAAATTCCAGGGGTGGTAGCAGTCAGGATCAAACCCCGGACCTCTTGCACGTGAAATGGTCTTGCTAACCGTTCCGCTACCTGGCCATCCCCACCAGCAATCTTGCAGTACCATCGAGGATAGTGTGGCAGACTACGAGCCTACTTCAAAAACTGTGGGACCTACTCTGAACGTTCCCTATTGTTAAGCCTTCTTGTATGTGTATTAATTGACCCTACTGCACAGATAATTATAGTGTGTCTACTATGGGGGCTTCTGTGGTGGGAATGGAGGGGGAATGCACGGCTGCCCTATGCACGGCTGCCCTTTTCCCCCTGTGGGCTGGGGGTAGAATAAGCCCACCGTACCCCTGCGTGTCGTAGAAGGCGACTAAAAGGGAACCCAAGATCACGGTCTGCTAGTGTGCCAAGGGTCTGCATGGCGGAGGGTTTTTCGGTCCGTCTTTAACACTAGCAACCTCAACACTACGGTGTGCAAGTGCGCCTACGGTGTGTATGGCGGGCAGGTTTAACACCCGTCGCGAGCACTAGTCATAAAGAGGTGAAGGGACATCCAGACAAACCGGGCCCGGGGTGGCTGCTTAGAGGATGTTTGGCGGTTTGAATCCCCTTTTGGGTTTGATTCCGATTTGCCCATTCTGGCCACTGGGCTTTTCATCCTCATCCCCCAGCATGTTGACCGTGTGCTGCAACCTAGTAATCCGTGGAGGCGGAGATCCTGGCTTTCGGGCTTTGGCTCCTTATTCCGGAGGACGGGTGGCCTGGGCGAGCCGGCCTAAGGTCAATCGGCTATGACTTTTCGGGTTCTGTCGTTGTGGGGAGGCGGCTTGTGCTGTATCCATCTGCATCACGGACCCGAACTGTTTGGGTTATCGAGGGAGGTGGTGTGTACGGCTTCCTTGGTGGCCTCGCCTCTCGGCATGCTTAGGCTGCCACCTCACCGAGATAGACGGCGGTGTTAGCTTCCTGGTGCAGGGCCCTGGATATGCGGCTTCCGGCCCTGCATCACCCGAGTGCCGCGCGGGGTTTATCTTTTCTGGGGGGCGCACCGCCGCGACTTATTTTGCTGTACATGGCAACTACTTCTCCCCCCTCCCCCCAAAATTCTTCCCCTCCTCGCCGCACTAGCAAGCGCCAGAGGAGGGAACCCGAGATGGTTGGGCCTGGTGCCCAGTTACCAGACTTTCGTAAGGGTCGGGACCAAGTCCCGAAGTTCCTGGTGGTGACAGGCGAGGGCCGAGATGTTACACAACTCGGTCCGTTCGCTGTCCACAAAGCGCTGAAAGGGATCTGTGGTTCGGATCCGAAGAGTGTCTCTCGGCTCCGTGCTGGGGGATACCTTGTAGAAGTTGCAGACGATGGTCAGGCGAAGAGGCTTTTAAAAGCGAGTGCGCTGGGGTCATGCCCAGTGCATGTCGAGCCGCATCGTACTTTGAACAGCAGCAAGGGGGTCGTGACATGCTTTGATTTGAGGGGTCTCGGTGATGATGCCATCCTGGACGAACTCAAGTCACAGGGTGTTACGGCTGTGAGGCGTTTGACACGGAAAGGCGAGAATGGTGCCCAGCCAACTGACACCTTTTTCCTGACCTTTGATACGCCAGTTGCACCGCAGCACATTACTGCCGGTTACCTGCGCTTGAAGGTCAGGAGTTACGTTCTGAATCCGATGCGGTGTTTCCGCTGTCAACGTTTCGGCCATACCAGCGGCTCGTGTAAAGGTAGGCCTACCTGTGTTTCCTGTGCTCAGGCAGCCCATGAAGGCGCTGACTGTGCTGGCCCGAAGCAGTGCGTCAACTGCGGTGGTCAGCACCAAGCCTCTTCACGCGACTGTCGTGTTTATGTTGAGGAACGTCGAGTGCAGGAACTAAAGGTGAAGGACGGGCTTTCCTACTCGGAGGCCCGAAAGAAAGCCAGGCTACCGGCACCGGCAATGACTCGTTCTTTTGCGCAGGTGTGCAATGCGCCAACGCCTGGCCCAGTTAGTGAGTCTGCTGATTTGGCAGATTTACGTTCTGAGCTCAGGTCTTTGACGATGACGGTGGGCAAGCTTATTACTTTGTTGACCTAGCAACATCCATCTCTGCAGGGTCTTTTGGGTCCTTCGGACCCGGTTGCTGCCTTGCCGTCGACATCTGCCCAGCCTGCAAATGCTTCTGCTCCTGCTGCTGTTCCTGCTGCTGTAACTGTTCCCAAGCAGGATGGGGCTTCAGCTAAGCCTCCGCCTGCCCGGAGTGAACGACAGGAAAAGTTGAAGAAAAAGGCTCCTGCTGGTAAGGCCTTATCACCATCCGTGGGGACGTCGCCACCAGGAGAGAAAGTGAAACTGTCGTTGAACGGCCAGCTTGCTGAGGGGTCCGTTGTGTCCCCTCAACATCTTGATACTTCTTTGCCCATGGACCAGGGAGAGATTTCCTGTTCCAATTCTCCAGGACTTTTTCCTCCTTCCGAAGACATCTTCGTTCTGAACCTCACTCCATCTTTTGATTCGGGTGAGGATTCGGATGTTTTCGGATCGCCCAGAGGAGGAGTTGAGGAGAATGATTCAGTCTTCAGCCCGCCCTAATGCCTGCGCATGCCATCGTTCAGTGGAACTGCCAAAGTTATCGTACCCATGCCGAAGAGCTGCGGCTGCTTTTGTCGCATTGGCGACCTCTGTGCTGCTGTCTACAGGAAACCTGCTTTAAGGCGTCAGATAATCCGGTTGTTCGAGGTTATTCTGTCTACCGTCTGGATGCTGACCCTGTGCCACGTGCACATGGTGGTGTTGCAGTGCTGGTTCAACACTCTCAGCCGCATGCCAGTGTGCCTCTGCACACTAGGCTTCAGGCGGTAGCAGTTCGTGTTTCTTTCCATTTGGATATTACTGTCTGTTCGCTTTATTTGCCACCGGATGAGGTCTTTGGGGTTGGTGACCTGGAGGACCTGGTCCGCCAGCTTCCTGCCCCTTTTCTGTTGCTGGGCGACTTTAACAGCCACCATGTCCAGTGGGGGGGACCTCATACAGACAACAAAGGGAGGATCCTTGAGGAGTGGATGCAGAGGGGGTCTGTTTGCATCCTGAACGATGGAGCCATGACACACTGTAACCTGGCCACGGGCAATTGGTCAGCGGTGGACTTAGCCTATTGCTCGCTGGCCATCCCAGTTCACTTCACTTGGGGTGTCACTGCCGATCTGCATGGAAGCGATCACCTCCCCATTGTGTTGTCCACAACACAAGGGGGTTCTGTGGCTTCCAGGCCAGCCCGGTGGGCGCTTAAACGTGCTGAATGGTCAGCTTTTGCTGACGCTGCTGTATTTCAGCGTGCGGTTGAGGACTTTTCTGATGTGGATGAACTTTCCACTCATTTCGCTGACGTGGTCCTTGCTGCTGCTCATGCTACTATCCCGCGTACGTCCACTCAGCCGCGGCGGGTTCCTGTTCCGTGGTGGACACCTGCTTGCGGGCAGGCCATTCAGGCCCGCCGGCGAGCGTTGCGTGCGTTTACAGTCAGCCCAACTGCTGACAACTTTGTAGCCTTTAAGCGCTGTCGTGCCCGTGCCAGGTTTGTCATCCGTGAGGCTAGACGTGCTTCGTGGTCAGTTTATGTTTCGTCGATCACGCGCTCCACGCCTTCTCAGCAGGTGTGGCGGAAGGTGCGCCATATCTCGGGGAAGACCGTGCCTTCCCCGGTATCACAGCTGAAGGTGGCAAATACCGTGATCTCTTCTGTGCCGGATATCGCCGACTGTCTTGCGTCTGCGTTTGTGCAGGTTTCGAGTGATAACCATTATGATCCTGGTTTCCTCAGAATAAAGCGTAGGGAAGAGGCTCACCCTCTAGACTTTCGCTCCGACGGGCTAGAGGAATACAATTTACCGTTCACCAGGCAGGAATTTGTTTCCGCTTTGTCCAAGTCGCATGACTCCGCCCCAGGGCCTGATGATGTTCACTATCAGCTGTTGAAACATCTGCCTCTTGCCTCCCAGCAGTTCTTGCTGGAGATGTTCAACCGTGTGTGGGCAGAAGGCTCTGTTCCGGCAGCGTGGAGGACAGCAGTGGTCATCCCGATGGTGAAACCGGGCAAAGACCCTACTGCTCCTTCCAGTTATCGCCCAATCGCTCTGACTAGCTGTGTCTGTAAACTTATGGAACGGATGGTCAGTGAGAGGTTGGTCTGGGTGCTGGAATCACGCGGATTCTTATCTGCGTCCCAGTGTGGCTTTCGACGTTTTCGGTCAACCATCGATCATCTGGTTGCCCTTGAATCGGATGTGAGGGAGGCTTTTCGCCTGCGTCAACATCTGGTTCAGGTTTTCTTTGACTTGGAGAAGGCTTATGATACGACCTGGCGTTATGGGATTCTCCGTAATCTCTATAACTGTGGCTTGAGGGGACGGATGCCACTGTTGCTTTCCGCTTACCTCTCAGGCCGTTCTTTTCGTGTTCGTGTCGGGGCGGCTCTTTCCCGCCCGTTTGTCTTGGAGAATGGTGTGCCTCAAGGAGGTGTTCTTAGTGTCATCTTGTTTGCTATTGGGATCAACCCCATTGCTTGGCAAGCTGCTGTTCCCCAGTCATTGTTTGTCGATGACTTCGGCCTGCGCTTTCGAGCAGCTCGCATGCAGACCTGCGAGCGGCAGCTACAGCTGGCGATTAACAAAGTCCAGACCTGGGCGGTCAGTAATGGTTTCCGGTTTTCTCCGGACAAGACTGTGTGCATTCACTTTTGCCGCCAACGAACGCTGCACCCAGATCCTTGCCTGTACTTGGGGCAGGCGCAGATTCCTGTTGTCCCACAGGCACGTTTCCTGGGTCTGGTGTTCGATTCCAGGTTATCTTGGCTTCCACACTTGCGCCAACTTAAAGACAAGTCTTTGCGGGCACTTAACATCTTGCGGGTTCTGTCGGGCACTTCATGGGGTGCCGATCGCGCTGTCATGTTGCGCCTCTACAGAGCCCTTGTCCGCAGCAAACTTGATTATGCGTGCATGGTGTATGGTTCGGCTAGTGACTCGACTCTCCAGATGTTGGACACTGTGCATCACAGTGGCCTGCGTGTGGCGACTGGGGCATTTCGAACTTCTCCAGTGGTCAGCCTCTATGCTGAGGCCTCGGAGCCACCTTTGGCCATTCGTCGGCGAAAGCTGGCCATTCAGTATGCTGTGCGTTTACGTGCTGTGGAATCCAGTCCTGCTTGGTCCATGGTGTTTGGGCCAGACTTGCGAGTCGGTAGACGCAGGGTGGGTAAGGGTGATTTCCGCGATAGGCTCCAGCAGTCCTGTCAGGAGATAGCCTTTGAAATGCCCAGCGTCTTGAGGCTTGGGGGGATGCCAGTAGCCCCTTGGCTTGTCCCAAGTGGCATTTTCATTTTCGCTCTGGCGTCCCTCCCGAAGGGTTCCACTCTACCTGCACGGTACTTACAGGAGTTCCGGCGGCTGTGTTCTCAGTACGCCGGTTATCAGCGGCTGTTTACTGATGGGTCGAAGTCGGACGCTGGCGTGGCTTGTGCTTGTGTTTGTAAGGGAGTGACGGTTGCCCATCGCCTTCCATCAGGCTATTCTGTGTTTTCTGCAGAGCTTTTGGCTCTCGGTTTGGCGGTGGAATGGATCCTTGGCCTTCAGGGCACGCATTTCATTATCTTTAGCGATTCCATGAGTGCCCTGGAGTCCTTGGCGAATTACAATCCTCGGAACCCCTTGACACAACGTGTCCAAGCTTTGCTTTCCCGCTTGCCTGGCCAGCGGAAAACCGTGCTTTTCTGCTGGATCCCGGGCCATGTTGGGATAGGTGGAAATGAGCAAGCGGATTCTGCAGCAAGAGGGGCCCTTTCTGGCCCTCTCGGTAGGGATCTCAGGCTTGTTCTCTCGGACGCTTTTCCAACTCTGCGTCTGAGGTTACATGCTTTTTGGCAGGCCTCGTGGGATGGACAGGACGGCAATAAATTACGAGCTATTAAAGGCACTGTTGAGGAATGGCACTCGGCGTGTCGCCGTAGTCGCCGTGAGGAGGTGGTGTTGGCCCGTTTGCGCATTGGTCACACTCGACTTACTCACTGTTTCCTTTTGCGGGGGGTTGACCCTCCTGAATGTTATTGGTGTCGGCGGCCACTTACGGTCCGGCACTTCCTTGTTGATTGTTACCATCTTGATGGTTTTCGTCGTCGTTTCCATCTTCCGCATGACATTGTGCGTCAATTGGGCGATAAGTCTGTCCTCCTGTCCGGTGTTTTTCAATTTTTGCAGGCGGTACAGATGTATGACAAGATTTAGATTAGGGGTTTGAATAATATCTCTGTAATGTGTGGTGCAGTGGCAACCCGGACCACTGCACTGTGACTGAGGTTGGCGCTAATGACCAAGCTGTCGACGCGCCATTAAGCCTCAATCCCCCCCCCCTATGCCAAATGGGAGATTGCTTTTTAAACTAATAAAACGAAATGGTTGTTTCTTATGTCACTGAGACAAAAACACAATCGTAAAAATAAAAAATAAATAAAATTTGATAAGAAAACAGGAAAAGAATTTCTCGTAACGGAAACAAAGCTAAGTGCTGTTCTATTTTTCTGATTTTAAAAACGACAGGGAACAAATTATTGGCTCTAAACTGAATTACTTAATTTTGTATTGGCACCAAATATACTTCAGCTCCAGGATTTGCTGTGGATTCTAGGATGTATTTATCTAACTAAATGCAGCAATGATGTAAAATCCACGTTGCAAAGAATTTTGGTCAGTTTCAGTATTGTGGAAAAACGTGCCTGTTGGCCAATATTTGGAAGCTCAAGGAACCTTGAGATATTTTCTCACAGACACGTAATTAGTTTTAAAAAGCTAGAAACTGTATGTATTATATGATTCCATCATAGAAATTGAAAATTTACGATTTTTTTATTTTTTTATAAATGTTTATATGTATTTTTGACATGGATGCTTGCAATCGTTACCACTGGCGCCACTGTACGCGGTTAGGCTGTTGTTCATGCATTCATGCTAATGTCAAAACTGAGTCGGTTCAGATATTAGCAGTTTGCTTCGACTGACAAAAGGTGTGAAGAAATTTATTTAAAAAAATCTCTTTTACGTACCTGTGATGCCAGCTTTTGTATATCTCCTATTCACTGGATTACGGATTACTTCATCATAGGAAACACCTCCTTATGCCTCATCAAGATGGACCTCTTTGAGTTGACCAAAATCCACCGCCACTCTCCCCACTTTCCTGCCTCCTCTACCCACGCTCAGCAGGTGTGACTGAACTCTTTCTATTCGGTTTTGCAATTATGTGCTGCTAGATGGGGTCACACTGTTAGGATCATGATAATAAACTAACGAGAAATGAATTACTCGGCCCAGACTGATCAGTTCCTTCTTGCCTGTGAAAACTGTTTATTTGATGTTGGGGTAAACGTGTAAAGTTTGTCAAATGTTCGGAAAACAGTTGATGAACTACGTAGGAATAGATTTCATTGGCAGTTTGTCAATTGAGTCATATGTCTTCAATCGTTTGGTTTCTTATTACCCCTTTACACTGACACTACAAAGTAAGCAATTTTCACAAAAGGAAGTAATAAGTTGTGCCAATAATTTGATATCAATTTATTGCATTTGCATTTTATTCTGGAGCTTCTGGGTAAATAGGTTGATAGGGCATCCAACCCCAAGCTGGAATTATAATCCAGGGGTTAGTTACAATCTGAATTAATTATGATATTTCGAAATTATTTGTTCATGCATCAACAAATCGTGAGTTTCTTTTAACTATTTTCAAAGCATCAGCAACTCAAAAATGTAACATTGTTAATATCGACAAGTGCATATTGTCAACAAGGATTTATTCATCTTATTTTTTAAAGTTACTCCTTTTTTATTTTAGTGAAGCTGTACTGGAACAATTTAACATCACTACGAACGTACACTCGAAACCATTTCTTAGGAGATTTGTGCTATTAGAATTAAGCACCCTTTAAAAGTTTTGATAACATTCAATCAGGAAAAGAACGCCAAGGTTAATCCTAATAGCCAGCATATTTAGCGCATTGCCCTCATATTTAATTTCTTTGTTTGACTACTTTCTTACTGTTGAAACATATTGGACTTAGAACTGTACAATCCTCTAGCTAGACATTGCGTCATATTTGCAGACAACCATAATCACTCCCCGCTAAAAAAAATAAAGAAGTGGGCAATGTCCAAATTTGCATTTAGCCTTGGCGGCTTCTTTCTTGATGAAACTCTCACTACTTTCAGAGGCCAACCCTGTTTGGAAATCGTTGGGAGCTTTTCTTATATCAGGTTTGGTTTTGGGTGTCTATTACACATTTTGTAGAGAAAATATGATAGCCACCCAAAACCAAACTTGATGTAAGAGAAGCTGCCAACGATTTCCCACTGCCAAATGTCACACTCTTTAATCTTTTATCTCATTCATTTTTTTTCTGGAGGAATTTTATGCCTTTAAATTTTCACATTGATTATAATTAATGGTATGTAGTCATATAATTGTAAAATTTAACAATAACAGTAAAAATAAAAATTAATATATAATCCAATCCACTTGGCAGATCATCTACTTGGTGGCCACACACTAGCATGTGCTATATTAACCACCAAACTTGGTGCATTACCAAGAACTGAATCTATGAAAAAAGTTAATTTTGTCTTTACTTGATTGGATTCTGTGCTCATGATCTTCATTTTGTTTCCTACTCTTTTTGTCTCCAGCAAAACTGTCCTTCTCTTAGTAATGGGGGCAGAAAAAAAACATTGCAGTAAAGGCCCTTAGAGAGCGCTCTATTTGCAACAACAATTTAATCTGAAAATTAAGTACTGGAATTATAACTGTAGTTATAAGCTACTGTTGGACAACGATAAGGTGGCAGTTAGAAATTCCCATGATCCTTCCCAGGTCTGTTGTTCCTGTAGCAAATTGCTTATTATTATTAATAATATAAAGAATGGTTACATCAATAATTTGGGTTTAAGGGCCACTTCAGGGTATCGTGCTTCTAGCTGCTACCCCCATTTTCCAAAAAGGGACTTCCCCATTCGACTCTTAAAAACAGACTTACTATTCTCGCCTTTTGTCTCCCCTTTCTACAGAAATGATTTCCAATAATGACCATACCTCTTGCACTCACATTATACAATCTAATGATGGCTACTATAAATGAACTTTCACACAGCCAAAATCTTACAATTCTTCGTCTAATTATTAGAAGCTTACGGAAAAACTGGAGCAAATTTACTTCAGTGGTCGAGTCTAGCCAAATTTTATGGGATGTAATTATCATCAAGGAAATCAACATTAAAAATAATGAAACAAAATTATATGTTTTGGATAACTACGATAGCACTTTTGTCACAAGAGTGGAGTCTCCAGAGGAGTGGTGGTCAAGAAGCCTTCATTAAAATAAATTTAGAGAACGTAATAACTGGTTTTAAATGTGATAAGAATGATGGACTGAGAATTTTACTATAATTATCGAACTCTGAAATACTTATTATACTTGCTATCTACAGGCAACCAAATAACAGTAAAAAGCTAAAATAAATCTGATAATACAGTCTTGCTTGGTGATGTAAATATTGATATTTCAAGGTCAGCAAAGCATAAACATGACAAAATTTCCACTAAAAATTTTTAAAAATATGCTTGCTTCTTTCGGCCTTTTCCAAAAAGTTAACATACCTACTAGACAAGAAATTATTTAAATAAAATCTGGTCGAATCATGTGTTAATTACATCAGCGTTAGATAAACCTCTCGCGCATTTACAGGCTGTTTCTGGGAAAAAATACCTGATCATTTTCCTGCGCTGCTTAGTATTAATAATGGCATTAATGAACAAACTGATGGAGAAAATGCAAACAAAGAAGCCTATTCTTTTGATGATGCCAAAATTATTAAACTAATGAATGAACAGGTTTGGTGTTTTCTGGACAAAATTGATTATGTGGACATGGCCTATGACGAACTGCATAAAATTTTAAACAATTTTTTTAAATCAAACTAGATATCTAGTTTATTGGCAGAGCGATCCGTAGCCTACAAAAGGCATTGACTTGCTAAATTTGGGTTGGTTGGTGGTACTTTTGTGGTCTGCGTGGAGCCCAAACCAAAGGGTGGATTGCTATGAAAATTTCTACACTTCTAGATATCCCCACAAGTATTGATGATTTTGAATTTGCCGTGAATTTGTTAATATTATAAGCCACGAAATTACGATTCTTCAAATTTATTGAGCTAACACTCGCCATTATAAATTTTGAATCCAGAATAGTTAAGAAATTCCAAAGAATTACACATTATGCTGCTAGTAATCAAGTGAACTATTAAAAACCGTCAAAATTATCGTTGCTTCCTTACAGCTAAAATTTTTTTCTACATAGCTAATGAAATAATAACATTTGATTATCGAATTGTAACCATTAAAGTAAGGTAGGCAAATGGAAAAAACAAAAGGATTCGTTTACGACTCACATTCCTTTCATGTGAAAAACAAAGCTCGGCAAAATTCACCGAACATGGCGACTGAACCGGCTATTACATTATCAACGGAAATCCCAAATGTGAAACTTCGAATCGTCGCAACGTGAAACGGAAAGAAAGTATACAGCTGATGACGTATTTATTGAAACTGTACTTTCAATCCCGTGTTGCAAGAATGAATAGGCCTAACCTCGAATGCAGAGAATGAAGCGAATTGCTGTTGTCGCTTACGACAATAGTAGCTAAAATTAGGCTTAAAAGTTCTGATTTATTTAATTACTATCTTCACACCTAAGCTGTCACCATCTTACCTAAACTTGAGATAATTCCAACTTTAAAAAAATTGATTCTGAGTTATAGTATGAGCCAGAGTTGTGCGCTTCAACATTGTCGTAAGTGGCAGCAATGGGACCTGCGGATCTTTTCAAACTTTAAAATATTTTAACGTAGTATTGTCACTGATCATTGTTTGGCTTGCAGTTAAATGCCTTATTAATAATATTTTAAATCTAGGAAAGATAATCTGCAATAAATATAAACGATGTAATCATTATAGGTGGTGGCACGCTCCTTGCCAGCTTAACCACTGCAGCGACCGTGGTATTTGAAATAATTTGTATACGTTGGCGATGGTGCAAAGAGACTACAAATAACGAAACAGAAAGTAAATGTAGGAGCAAATGAAAGACTCTTAAAATAATATGAAACGTAGCTTAGGCTTAGCTAAATAGAAATAGCTAAAATGCGAAAAAGTCCAGCACGGAGCTTTATACCACAGCCCACGTTCAATTTTTTTAAAACTTATTTTCAACTTTCAAGTGCCGTTGTGACGTTTCTAATCTAGGTGAATGATTCCAATTAGATTCATTCGAAAGGTGGGAATGTATTGTTTGCGTCAAGGGTAAGCGAAAGGGTCTCTCAGTGTTAGGTTTCCAAGCATTGCCTGTTTTACGTGTGTTTGGTGCAACGGGCAACTTTTGATTTTCCCGTATTTTCAACTTTCAACTTCCGTTGTGACGTTTCTAACTTAGGTGATGTCTTCAAGTATGTTAATTCAAAAGGTGGCATGTCTTCTTTGCATCAACGGTAAGTGAAAGGGTGTATCACTGTTAGGAACCAAGGTACACCTGTTTTACTAAGGGTTATGACCATGGGAACCATTCAATTTTTTACCTATTTTCAGCTCTCTACTGCGGTTTGACGTTTCTAATTATCGTGGATGACTCCAATGACGTTCCTTCGAAAGGTAAGAATGTCTTTTTTTGCAGTAAGGGTAATTGAAAGACTATCACTGTTACGAACCAAGATACGCTCGATGTACTAAGGGCTTGTATCACATGCACCATTCTATTTTTCGCTGATTTTCAGTTTTTAACTGCTGTTGTGACGCTTCTAATTAAGTTAGATGAATACAATAAGGTACATTCGAATGGTGGGAATTTGTTCTTTGCATCAAGGGTTATTGAAATCGTCTACACCACTGTTCGGTAAGTTACAACATCAGTTGAAAGTGAAAAATGAGCGAAAAATCATATGGTGCCTATGATATCAGCTTCTAGTAAAATGGACATAGCTCAGTCCCTAACATTGGCAGATCCTTTCTACTACTCTTGATGCAAATAAGACATTTCCGCCTTTCGGATGAATTTAATTGGAGTCATCCACCTAAATTACAAACCCTAACAGCAGCTGAAAATGGAAAATGAGTGAAAAGTCAAATAGTGCTTTTGACTCCAGCTCTTACTAAAACGGGCGTAGCTCGGTGCCTAACAATGCTAGATCATTTCAATTATGCTTGACGCAATAAAGACATTCCCACCTTTTGCGCGAATCAATTTGAAGTCATCCAACTGAAACATAAAGAACACAACAGCATTTGAAATTTGTAGATTGGCAAATTGAAATATCTATAGGCATTAAATAAGCCAAAATGTCTGAAAATACCCCAAAATGACCGTTATTCTCGAAAACCGTAGGGGATAAGAAAAAGTCATGTGACCTACATTGTAGATTATATCACTGCAAACAACGTTAATTTGAACTGGTGTTTGGTAGCAATATCATTTTTTGAATAATAGGCCAAAAGGACAAAACCCCCATTTGACTTTTCATCAGCTGCTCTGTATGAAAGTGTCTGCTATGATAAAGCATCTGGCCCATGGAGTCAAAGTAACATTTTTTTTACTATGAAACGTAAAGAAAGGCCAGATTAGCTCTGGTTCATTATTCAGCTGGACCTTTCGGCACCCCATTCCCTCCTCTCCCCTATCTTGGTTTCTCCCAACCAATCTTCCAGCTTTCAAATGAATGTTCGTCACGCCCTGAACAACTCTCGTTTCGCGCATGACAAGTCTCCTTCATCACGCTACTTGCCCCAAAGCATCTCGTCACATCCCCCCCCCCCCCAAAAAAAAAAATCCCGACGTAAGTAGAAATCCCACTTCCATCGGCACTCGGCAGTGTCAAAAAGTAACGGCTAACATGCCTCACTGCTGCCTACGAACTCGAGCTTGGTATATCCCTCAGGATATCTGAAAACTAATAGCAAATAAACCAAACCCATACTTATTTTAACCTAACATGATCTGTTATACCCTAAGCAAAAGACAAATTACGAATCTAAATATTTAATGATAAATTCCTTTAGGCCTAAGCCAAGGCACTTGGTGATGAACATGGGTGCAAAACGACAATTAAATCTAGTTTGTGTCAGTATGGAACAACATATTTTTTATAGCAACAATTTTAAACCAGTTACCTGTCGAACTTACTACTCTGACTACATTTGACAAAATTACCTAAACTAAGTATTAGAGAATGGATTTTTTTTAATTAATTACTTAGATTTTCTCCTTTTAAAATTGGCCTTGCTTTCAATTGTATTAAATATATTCTTTTAAAGTGTGTCTTCTATAATGACTGATCATCATGAGTTCATTTTTGAAAAATTAAGGTTTTTTTTATACGTTTATTTGTAATGCGTCTATCCAAATACTCTGTAAAGAAGTAAACTACACAATGAAATGATTAAAAATCGCTGGTATGGTACCTAGTACTTCATAAGTGAGGATTCCATTAGTTGCCAAAGAGTTGCCAGGAAAGAGTCTCCTGTAGGAGTACTGAGATATTCGTTGGAAACAGCAGGAAGCTTTCCGGAGACAAAACGGGGAAAAAACGATGGTATTGTAAACTGGCTAAGAAACTAAAAAAAGGTCGTCAAAACTTCAAACAAGCTAAGATTCGTTGAGAAACTTTTGTTTGTTGGTGTTTTGGTGGTGTTGTTGAGTACAGCATCGACTAATATACACTGTGAAACGGCTGGATAGGACTGCCTAGAAGTTGGCTCGGGCCTGGAGTCAAAATACTGCCATCTAGGCTCCCGCTAGGCGCTTCGAAAAAAATTGCCTAATATTTTTTTTTTTATTTCGTATATTAAACAAAAAGAAATTTTTCTAAAATTGACAAAGAAATATACTAAAATTTAGGAAAAAATAATCGTAAATTTTTGGACTAAACCAATTTTTTCAGAACTCGTGCACTATCCTTGGCCAACATTAGTTTAAATTTTATACCACAGTTACAAAACATTATCGCCTCCCAGCTAATGAATAGTGGTTTGATTTCCTTGTTGTACTACCAATAGAGTTACCAATAAGTAACTGTACTCCCAACGAGTTCCCTGTCGTGCTGCCCTATTTTGTAGGTTCGGGCCCAGAGGCTGAAAACGTCTTAATCTGGCTCTGAAGTATTTGTTGGCGAGTACCCGGGCCCCACTTTTCGAATGAACCTAATTGGAGTCATTCACCTAAATTAGAAACGTCACAACGGCACTTGAAAGTTGAAAATAGGTGAAAATTTGATTTTAGCTAAGCCTAAGCTAAATTTCATATTATTTTAAGAGACTTTCATTTGCTCCTACATTTACTTTCTGTTTCGTTATTTGTAGTTTTTTTCCGCCAACGCCAACATATAAAAGTTATTTCAAATACCACGATCACTGCAGTGGTTAAGCTGGCAAGGATGGGATGGCAGTAGGATCTGTATCACACGCACCATTATTTTTTTCGAATGGTAGGAATTTGTTCTTTGCATCAAAGGTTATTGAAATTGTCTACACCACTATTCGGTAAGCTAACAACAGCAGTTGAAACTGAAAAATGAGCACACCCCCGCAAAGGAAATACCCATGACTGTAAAACTTGATTGCAATTTTCAACCATTACTTCAAAGTGGCTTTGGTGAATAAAAAACATTTTTTATCAGTGTACTTTGTATTCTTAATTAAAACGGATTTTTAATTGAGGCCAATTTTTTGGGGAGCGAATTTTTTGGGGGGGTGAATTTATTTTGTGGCACATTTCTTTGGGGGGGCGAATTTATTTTCTGGGTGCATTTATTTTTGGGGCGATTTTTTTGGGGGGTGGCTTTCTTTCCAGTTTATGGGTACAACTTTCTTTATGAAGGTGCAACTTTCTTTATGGGGCGACTTTCCTTCTTGGGAGTGTCTTTTCATTTAGGATTACTTTCCTTCCTTGGGAGTGTGTTTTTCATTTGGAATGACTTTCTTTCCTTGGAGTTACTTGCTTTCTTGGGGTCACCTTTCTTCCTGGACACGATTTTCCTTCTAGGGCACAACTTTCCTTCTTGGATGTAATTTTACTTCTCTGGCTTTGGATATAACTTTCACTTTTGGGCGTGACTTTCCTTCTTTGGGGTGACTGTCGTTCTTAGGCATACTTTCCTTCATCGGCACAACTTTCCTGCTTGGGGTGACTTTCTTCTTGGGGACGGCTCTTCTTCTTGTGCGTGACTTTCCTTCATGGGAGTGACTTTTATTCTTGAGTGCGACTTTCCTTCTTGGGGTGATTTTCCTCCTTGGGGGGGGGGGTGATTTTCCTTCCTGGGGGACTTTCTTGCTAAGGGCGACTTTCCTTCTTGGGCGTGACTTTCTTTTTTGGGGGCGACTTTGTTTCTTATGGGCGACTTTCTTTCTTTGAGGTGACTTTCTTTCTTGGGCAAAACTTTCTGTCTTATGGGCGGCTTTCTTTCGTTGAGGCGACTTTCTCTCCTGGGCTTGACTTTCCTTCTTGGGCGTGACTTACCTTCTTGAGGGCAGATTTTCTTTTTGGGGTTACTATCCTTCTTGGGGGTAACTTTCCTTCTTAGGGTGACTTTAGGCAACTTTTCTTCTTAGGTGCGACTTTCCTTTTTGAGCATGTGACATTGCTTTAGCACGCAACGGGAATCCCTTGCTAGTTATCCATTCATATTATAATTTTTATACTTTTTAGCTCATTTGGTTGATCATTGTTAGATCAGATTAGATCAACTGATTTTATGATTAGATAAATTTATTGAAGGTGGCTAAATTGGCATTTTTATAACAAAGTAGTTACAATCTACTCAAATAAGACAAAGGTTCCACTTAGCATTGTTGGGCCT
This sequence comes from Lithobius niger, assembly GCA_023313725.1. NCBI lineage: Eukaryota > Metazoa > Arthropoda > Chilopoda > Lithobiomorpha > Lithobiidae > Lithobius > Lithobius niger. The sequence continues at coordinate 321,282 of JAHWFP010111749.1, forward strand.
GACAGGATCACGATTTTCAGTGTTAGACCAAAACTGGAAGTACCTTATATTGATTTTAAAAAATAGGGGGATAACTAGGTACATTTTTAAAATTGGACTATTCGACCAGAAAAAAGCTCTACCTGTGTAGAATCGTTATATCAGGTAAGCTCATGATTTTCTGCATTAGATTAAAAACCAGTTTACTGAAATTAATTTTGAATAGTAAAGGGCCCAATTGGATACTTTTTTAAAACTGGTCTATTCAGCTAGAAAGCTAGACCAGTACCAAATCATAAGTTCAGATATGACCACGATTTATAGCTTTAGATAAAAACTGGAAGTGCCTTAAATTAAAATTTGTACCCATGGTTCTTTGGTACAAACTATGAATACGTCTTCATTTTTGTGAACATTGATTGTTGTACGTGGAAGATAAGTTATTTAGCCTACACTTTTTAACAATGACTTTTTGGTTTTTAAAGTGATATTAGACATTTTTTTATGACGAACGTATTTAATTTAAAAATTAATAAAAATGTAAATTATTAAACCTTCTATTTGCTGTAGTCTTTAGTTCACGTGAAACCTTACTACACTTTTTAACAATGTCTTTTTGGTTTCGGATATGATGTGACATATTTTATTATGAAGGAAGTATTTGAGTAAAAAATTTATAAAAATTTTAAGTTACAAAGCTGTAGTGTTTACTACACTTTTTAACAATGACTTTTGGTTTTTAATGTTATATCAGACATTTTTTACGACGAAAGTATTTCATTTAAAAATTAGTAAAAATGTAAATTATTAAACCTTCTCTTGGCTGTAGTGTTTTGTCCACCTTAGTCCACCTTACTGCTGCATTCAGCTATTGCAAAATATTTCTTAACCCTCGTGTGAGACAAAATGACAAAAGTTTTAATGTGAAAACAAACACGCAAATAACAAATAAATAAGGCATTACACTAGAAAGAAGCCCATCCAACATTGATAATGGATGGGGCAAACCGTCTGCACAATTTGTCTTGACGACTAAAGAGCACACCAACGATTCAACTCAAACTCAAACCAAGAAACTGTATAACCTAATGAAATTAAATTTAACAAAAACTCCGGATACTAGGCTTAAGATTTACTCAACCACATTAACGACAGCTTCTAGCTGACTCCAATAGTTGCTTGATGGCACTTGACTCGAGTGGTTTATTCTGGCTGACTAATATTCTACAACATTGTCGTCGTCGGAGAAAAGTGCGTCGACACCTAAAGCTACTGTCATCTTTAGCGACACAACGAAATGAAAGTTCGAAACACCAAGAACGTTCAAAACATGCACACGTACTCTTAGCTGACTGTTACTCATTGCTAATTGGTATAATAACTGCTGCATTACCGATTGCTGGAAGGATCACTTGTAACAGTAAGTTTTGTTGTAATGGAAATGGCCCAAAACAGAAAATGGCCCAAAACAAAAGAAAAAAAAAAGAAAAAACTTGATACAAATTTAACAGACACAAAAAGTGTACCATGGTACAAATTAGTTAACTCCATGGTTTCCAATCATGCCTTAGAGAATATGGGATTTACACCTCTCTGGATGCCAACAGAAACCTTGCCTTCGGCTCGGAGTCTCTTGGCATCCTTGAAGGAGTTCCCAAGTTCTCCTCGACATTGTTGCAAACCATGGGTGTAATCTATACTTAAACATTTGGGGCTACATAGATACTTATTAGAAACGATCTTATTCAACTAAAAATTCATGGACAAACTTGCAATTGTTAGATCAGATAAGTTCATGATCTTCAGCGTTAGACCAAAACAGGAAGTGACTTAAACTAATTAAAAAACCTGAAACAATAGTAAATTATAGACACTAGCATGCTACTGACGTGCATGCATTTATAAGCTCTCGGTTTTGCCGCAATGATGGTGTGTGTGTGTAGGGCATGTTCAAAATATATGTCAATGAATCTGTTAATGAAGATGCGCCAATGGACGGAAATTTTCGGCTTTAAAATTTTCTAAGAGTAAATTATGAAACCTACAGGTCATCTACAAGTGCGTAGCTTTTTCTGTAAAGCTTCGAGTGACACCTGTGTTCCAAAGCTAAACAAAGTTAGACCACTGATCTGATATTTTCTGGCCGATGTTGAATTCAAAAGTATTCCTTTTTTGCCCCTGCTACGCAAAATTCCTGGGTGGACCATTGCTTAAAAAAAACATCTCTTTACAGTACATTGGGGCACTGCTAGTGTTAATAAATATCAGGAAACAAAATTAATTACATAAGTAATTGATCTTATCTTATACCACACGCCAAGGCCGTTTGCCGTGATGCACACATCACGTGATTCGGCTAGTCCACTCAGACGATCAAAGAGCCGCTATTATAGTTCATTAGTGACTGACTTACGATGACATCACGGCAAACAGCCTTTGCTCGTGGTATAGACTGATAGTTATTTTCCGTTCCAGTGATGTACGCCCGTCCAAAAATGCCAAAAAAATAATAACCACCTTTCTAGATTACATCATGGCACTGAAGGGGTTGAATGCAGTTAATTTTATCACACTTTCAAGAATGTTTTACTTTTATTGGTATCACTGCATTGGGAGAAGACAAAACTGTGGAAATAGACGATTTAAGGTGTTTTTCAACTACTAAGGTTATCCCTCAAATGAGAGAGGCAATTTTCCTAGGCAATACTTTGGCCCTTTTATGTGCTACAACCAACAAGCACACAACACCGTGCCAACCTTCTCCCAGATGCACAGGTGAGGGACGATGGCTGGACTTGACCCATACTAATAAAAGCTGCCGCAAAATTTCATTATGCAAATCCCCTATAAGGATACAAGGAGCTATCAAGTTTTCAATATAAAAAGCAGTGATACAGAGCCAGAATGGCTGTCACCACGTTTGAGACGGAACTGCGTTCACTCAAACTTATGACAAACATTGTTGGGATAATGAAGTAGAGAAGATTACGATTGTGTCCATGATACCCCTTCCCTTCCCACCAGCTGTCCAACAATGCTGTAGTTAAACATTTATAGGACGGCCTAACATTTGAATTGTTCACTTTTTGTGTATGATTACTGGGAAAAAAGGTGGCATAATACATCAAAACGGTTTATTGTATGCAACTCCTTAACCGTCAGCAAATCAAAAGCATAATGTGAAACAAAAACGTTCAGCACACAATTCTGGACAGTAAAGGGGGTATACATCTTTTACGTAGAAACAACCACTGAACACCAAAATCGTATTTCGTGTGTAATGTTCTTTAAATACCCTTAATTGGTGCAAGCGCTCCTTTTTTAAGTTGATTGTTATAGTTACTTTCAGTTCAAAGTGCTCTTGTAACGTCTCTAATAGCTCAAGATGGATATGTTTAGGATATTCTGGAAGGTGGGAATGTATTCTTTATGTGAACCTTAACCAAAATTGTTTAGCTTAGATAGTGATTATCCAAGGTGGTTTAAAGGTAAAGTGGTAAAGGCGTAACGGAAAAAGCGTATGGTAATGTCCAATTTCAAAGAGCGCTTGTGAGCTATCTAATACACTGAAATGGACATGCTGACGGTATTCTCAAAGGGGGTGACCTGTTCTTTCCATCAATCCTAACCAGCCAAAATTGTTTCCAAAATAATATTTAGCTTAATTAAGGACCACCTTACACTCTTTTAAAGGTTAAGTTGTAATGGCGTAGTAGATATTTTCTATTAGAAAAGTGCCCTTGTAGTGCTCATACGTCAGCTAAACAAATTTGCTTAGGATTGTTGGAAAGAATAGATCTCCACCTTTAAGAATATCTGAAGTACGCTCATTTCAGAATATCTCAAGTACGCTTATTAGATACCTTGCAAGAGCACTTCGAATCAAAAACCGCCAAAAGCACTGAAATGGCCCGTTATTTACAGCTGTTTAACTTGTTTCCTGTAATCAACTCCCGTCTCTGCTCTCATTGAAAGACTTCATTTTTGTTTAATAAACAATAACTTATTGGGTGATAGATAACCTCCTAGGCTAGCTTATTCCTCTTGATTATCAAAAACACAAAAATAAACGCTAGTTTTGTTGTCCAAAGAACTGAATTAAAAATTAAGATAACAATCTAACAAGTACACATTATGGTAAAGGGCACTAGAATGTAGCATTTTTAAGTATACGACATAATTTTCCGTTCAAATAAATTGCACGCGTGTGTTGCTAACATTCCTCTCCAGAGGCATTAAAATAGCAAGGTTAAAAATATAAACAGAGAAAAATAAAGTAAACTTACATAATTAGCTGTTGATTATATATTATGTTGTCTTAAATACACGGGTTTACAAATGTACAAAAAGGTAAAGGACGGCAACAGACAAGTGTTTATTTCGGAATTCCTCGTTAATTCAGCAATCAGTGTTAATCTGAATCACCAGAACCACTACAACTACATGACGAAAACACAATTCTTTCTAAGGAAATAAATTCATTAGTATTACAGAAGTTGAATATAACTTACTTGTATGTCGTTCAACACATCTGATGTAAGGTACAAATCATTGTGGGCATAAATTTGGATTCATAGACAGATCAAAGATAATGGCAAAATATCAATATTGGGTCATTTACGAATCAATAACAATTACACAAAATTATTAGCCCAGTCAATTCGAAAAGCATTTTTAACTGAATGGCAAGATTCAGCAGTGAGTCTCGCAAAAAAACACAGTACTGCAAACAGAATTAGTTTCCTAAATAAAATTATAAAACAAAACGAACTCGTTCGATGTTTAAGGTAACGTTTAATTGATCCAAACTCAAAACAGTAAAGTAACACGAATATACCTTCCTGTAAGTTTTCAGATACCACATTGTGGTATACTGTTTAGTCCACGTGAGACCCTACTGCTGTATTCCGTTGTTTTTTGTTTTGTTTTTTCTTTACTCTTTTCAGTTTTGAACATAGCACATAAGCTAAGAACAGGTGTCTACGAAAAGGAAACCACTTGACTGAGGAGTATAGAACAACTTAGCTCAAAATTAGGTGTGTGTAGCTATGTGTATATCGACCTCTGGTTAATTCCAAGCCAACTGCTAATAGGTCTTAACAATAAAAAATACAATATACTCAATAATATAAGCGCAATGAAACAGATGCTATTTATTATTGTTTGTTTCGAAGGCAAAATTTTTGAAAATTGAGAACTGGTTTATATATGGTTCTGATGGTTGAGTACAGCAGTAAGGCCTCAAATGGACTAAACAGTAGAACAACAATGTGGTATCAAATACCTTGCAGGAATATTTATATGGGTTCCTTTACAGTTTTGACTTTGGGTCACTAAACCGTACCCATCACATTAAACGAGTTCGTTTTTGTTTTATAATTCATGATACTTTGACAGACCAAGTTGTTTTTCTGTTCTCCTTTGAAATGCAATGAATTTTGCTCGCTTTGTTCACTCATTCACTTTAAGTTCTTCTGTTTAAGTTTTTTTTGTCTGCAGCAGCTCTCTTTCAGTGCCTTTAGCCTTTATATAGTGTGTATGAGAAACGAATTCTTCAAGAAAATTTCACTTTGTAAAGATAACACAATCACTGGTGTGCTTAATGTCCCTTTTAGGAAGGGATGCCAATGCCACCTGAAACCTGTCCAAATATCAACAAAGTGGCGATTTTGTTTAAAATATTAGCGCAGTATAAAAGAAAATTTAAAATTATACTAATGTACGTAAGATTGGGGTCATTTGCTAGCTTAAGGTCTGCTGAATTCAAAATAATGCTCTAAAATGGAGCCAGAACTCCATAACAAGATATCCACAATGGCCACCAAAATGGTGGCAATATTCGAGTGCTTTTCATAATTTGAAAATTTACTTATACAGTAGAAACAGGCTTGCATGATTGCTAAAACGTGAGTTCGTTAGCACTGAATAATAATTAGCAAACACCAGGTTAATTCCGCATTGTAGTGTGGTGCGTTTTTAATTAGTAGCTAAGCTGCGGATGCTTCTCTATGCAACAGCATTGCATTTTTCTTCAATTCACATAAGTAACATTTTTAAAGTGATGCGATCCCAAGTAACATTAGATGATTGGCCCAACGTTGGCCAACCATTGATTACGTTGGCGACACGTTGGCAATGGTTTAACCATGTTGGCCCAGTGTTGGCGCAATGTTGGTGCGCCTGCATCCTCGGGGCAGTCACATGGCCCACTGTAGGGTCTATCAATGAGTGCCAACAAGTAGGCATCCCTTCGTTGGGCCAACGTAGCTTTTTGCTACCCCCCCAACATGTTGGAAGGCCTTATCTTGGCCAACGTATTTCTCTATGGGCTCACTAACTCGTTGGCAATCCTTGATTGGGCCAATATACGTATTTATATGCTCTATCAATGTGTTGGTCGTCCTTCATCGGGCCGACATATTTCTTTTTTGGCTTCACCAATACGTTGGCGGTCCTTTTTTTGGGCAAAGGTATTTCTTTTGCTGCTCCTTCAATATGTTGGCTGTAGTTCGTTGGACCAACGTATTTCATCATCTGCTGTACCAGTATGCTGGCCATTCCGAACTGGGCCAACGTATTTCTAATTTTGTTTCACCAGTATGTTGGCCGTTGTTCGTTGGGCCAATGTATTTCTTTTGCTGCTCATTCAATATGTTGGCTGTAGTTCGTTGGTTCAACATATTTTTTTATCTGCTGTACCAGTATGTTAGCCATCCTTAACTGGGCCAACGTATTTCCGCGTATTTCTAATTGTGTTCCACCAGTATGTTGGCCATTCTTCGTTGCGCCAATGTATTTCTTTTTCTGCTCTTTCGATGGGTTGGCCGTCCTTCGTAGGGCCAACGTATTTAGTTTTTGATCCACTAGTATGTTGGCCGTACTCTAAAGTCTAATGTTTAGAAACAATTATTTAACGTAATTGTTAACGTAGTTATTTAATGGATTGTTTAACCATAAGTAGCGTTACTATGAGTCTATAAGATTGTCGTAATGCTGAGCAGTACCTATGGACACACCGCACGCTCAAACTGGATTTTCTTTCGTGTGATTATAAAATCTTATTTCTGTGTACTGCACTAAATTGTTTGCATTTCTTCTATAGGCCATCAAATTACATCATTTGCTTTTATTTATTTTCTACAGACTTGAAATTTCATTTAAATTTTACGATGAAAACTTCTTCTCCCTGCATTCTTAGCTTTATATGCATAGTCTACCGTCAGAGTTACATCCGGTTCTGGTGGTGTAGTGGATAACGTCTCTGATTCAAGTGTGAGAGTTGCTGGGTTCAGTCCTAGCCGGTGGACATCATTTTTTTTTCAGAGAAATTTTTGTTTGTTAACTTAACAATGGTGCCCCAACGTTGGCAGGACGGAGTCGTACCAACTGTTTTGACATCGTTGGCCCAGCGTTGGCTAAGTAACGTCAGCAGGGTTGGTTTACAAACACGTTGAGCCTATACGTTGGCTAAGACATCGGCCAACGAGACAAAATAAGGGTGGGCCAACCGTTGGGTGCAAACGATGGCCCAACAATTAACCTTAGGCAATACTATGTTGGGCCAATTGTTGGCCAACAAATCAATGCCACCTGAAACCTGTCCAAATATCAACAAAGTGGCGATTTTGTTTAAAATATTAGCGCAATATAAAAGGAAATTTAAAATTATACTAATGTACGTAAGCTTGGTGTCATTTGCTAGCCTAAGATCTGCTGAATTCAAGATAATGCTCTAAAATGGAGCCAGAACTCCACAACAAGATATCCAAAATGGCCACCAAAATGGTGGCAATACTCGAGTGCTTTTCATAATTTGAAAATTTATTTATACAGTAGAAACAGGCTTGCATGATTGCTAAAACGTGAGTTCGTTTGCACTGAATAGTAATTAGCAAACACCAGGTTAATTCCGCATTGTAGTGTGGTGCGTTTTAAATTAGGAGCTAAGCTGCGGATGTTTCTCTATGCTGCAGCATTACATTTTTCTTCAATTCACATTAGTAACATTTTTAAAATGATGCGATAGCAGCTATTTAATTAAGATACATGTCTGTATTTACGCGTTGCTATCAGTTGGAGATGTATTTTTTTCTACAAAGGTAATTAAAACGATTCATTGTGATTAGGAGAAAGCTACGGCATTTGAGCAACGATATATTACACAAGTTACATTGTTAGACTGCTGCAGCAGTCGTTCTAATTAATATATGCAATTTTATCACAGGTGTGATGAGCCTAGGACATTCCAACATCATATTCGGCGACTTCATATGTCCTCAGTTGATTGGGAATGAAATTGTGCTGGCGATAGTCATCACCGCCTGTTTCTAGATGAAACCGCTTTGTGTGGCCTGACACCACATGTGGAAGAGCCAACTCGTGGAGAAAACATTTTGGATCTGATCTTCACACAAGAAGACTTTGTCGTTTTTAATGTTACAGTAGGCGACCACTTTGGTAATAGTGACCACTGTACCGTTTCATTTAAGGAAAACAAGGCTTTTCTTGCCCAAGATCAACAGGTTACTGGCATTGAACCACACCAGATAGTAAAAATAAATTATTCCAGGCTCAGTGACTCGCTGTCTAATATTAACTGGGAAAACCTAGTTTTCCTTCTACACCAAAAAGTCCAACAAGTTTGGGATTGTTTCCACACACCAACACACCAGTAACCCAGAAATAGGCAACCCAAACATATTGTCAAGTTGAAAAATCGTAAATTAAAGCTTTGGAAAGCTTATAAAGCAAATCAAAACAGTGATAATCTTGCAGTTTACAACACCCCTTGCATGCTCGCTTCAGCACGTTGGAAGCATGGCATTGTTCTGCAGAGGAACAAATACTTCGCTCGGGGGGGAAAAGGCTCTTTTTAAGTTCTATAGGTGTAAAGTAAAAACTTCAAGGTCACTCCCACCTTTCAAAGTAGGTAACACCTATCAAACTGATAAGCGAGATAAAGCCAACAAACTCAGCAAAATCTTTGCGTCAAACTCTAGTTATAGATGATGGAAAACAATGCATCTTCTCTCCTCGATATGATAACCACTGTAAGGAATGCTGCGAGGTTCTCTACTCAGAGTATTGTTAATCATGCTAATAATGCTTTGAAAACAGGTTTTTCATGTGGTCCGGTCGGACTTTCGGCCTTTTTATCGAAACAGATTTGTTGTGAAATTAGTTACCCACTTTCTAAACCTTTTACTTGCTCTTTTGAACAAGGGGTACTTCCTGCGACTTGGAGCACTGCATTGGTGGTTCCTGTTTTTAAGAAGGTTTCACCATCTGACCCTTCAAACTACCGACCTATTTCCCTGACTGTTTTGATTTGTAGAGTGATGTAGTAAAATTTAACAGATATCATTCTAAATTTTCTTAAGCAAGCTTCAATTATTGGTGGAGACCAGTTTGGTGTCCTCCCTGGCAGGTCTGCATCCCACCATTTATTATAGGTACTCGTCCATTGAACATACGCTTCCACTGCACTGTGACTGAGGTTGGCGCTAATGACCAAGCTGTCGACGCGCCATTAAGCCTCATTCCCCCCCCCCCATACGCTTCCGATGTAGAAGCACTCTGCAATACGATATATTTTGACTTTTGGAAAGCTTTTGAGATGGTTATCCATCACAAACTTCTGCACAAAATAAGAAGCTATGGTATCAGTAGTAAACTTTGTTCTTGGCTCAAAGCCTTTCTCCAAAATCGCACTCAACAGGTAGTAGTTGAAAATGTTCACTCATGTGTGGCTAAGACCATATGTGGCGTCCCACAGGGATCAGTGCTCAGTTCATTCTTATTTGTTGTTTGCATTAATGATCTAAATCTAACAAAAGGAAATACTTTTAGCTAAGTTTGGCGATGATCTTAAGATTTAAGCAGAAAACCTGTCCGTCGGCCCATCTCAAACATTAGCAACTGAAATTTTGTATGTTAAAACATGGTCTGATACCTGGCAATTACCACTTTCAGTAAATAAATGTCTCTCGTTCCACACTGGAAATCTAAAAGGTTGTTATAATACTACATTAATAACATAAATCCCCCTTCTGTTGAAGAAGTCAGTGATTTCGGCATTTGGTTTACTAATGATTTGAAATCGTCTCTACATTGCCAGAAGATCTGTTCCCTGGCATTTAGGTGCTTGGCCAATATTAATAAATGCTTTACTTCGTAGAGTCTATTAGACAAATTTGAGTGCTTAAGGTACTTGTGCACCTTATTCTGGAGTATGCATCACCTGTGTGGTCACCTACGACAAAGGATATTCATTGACTGAATCAGTACATCGTAAATTCACCAAAAAACTTCGTGGCCTGCGATGATCTATGCTATCAGGATAGACATCCAGTTGCGGCTTAGTTTAACTGGAACTACGTAGGATCAGGTTCAATTTGATTTTTACAAGATATTGCATAGTATTAATCCTGCTGATCTTCCATTCTTGACTTCGCACCAAGGACCCTTTTCACTAGGGGGCACCAATGGAAACTCGTTATTCAGGGTTCCATTACAGATTGTAGAAAGAATTTTTGCACTACGCATCGCCAAAATTTGGAATGCCCTGAGCTCAGAAAGCGGATGTGCAAACATCCTATCGGGTTTTTACAGATTGATCCATAAGGACCGTCTAAATTTAATGTGTTCCTTAGGCGGTCAATGTAGTCGTTTAACTTTTTCTTGAATGCTTTTTATTCTCTGTTTTGCCTGAAGGGGGATATTGAATGGATAAAGAAATTTGAATAACCCGCTATTATTAAGTCAGCCTCGTGTTAGCGGCTTACCGCTCTCCCAGTTCCAGTCAATTGTTGTTCTGGCAAATGTATGTTTTATTAATTAATTTATTTATGTATTTATTTATTTATCCCCTTTGCCTGTTATTATTATTATTATTATTATTTTAATTTTTTATTATCTTTACTAATATTGACAATTGCTTTTGGCCAAGCTTTAAACTACGATGCTTTTTTCTTTAATTATTATACTCATCATTTTATGAAACATTGACAATGATACCTGGCTCATCCCCTCACTCTTCCCTCACGTTTGGCGATACAATCGGTGACCATTGTATACTTGGTAGGTCTAACCTTGGTGGAAAGGAATTCGTGACCCCAAACCCAATACCATCTACCCTTCCTCTGCAGCAGAGCCATCATCTTCGTTTTAAACTTTTCAACTCCTAAACTTAAGTAATTTTTAATTTTAACATCGAATGGCAGTTAGTGACCAACAGGCCCTTGCCATTCCGGTTGCGTTTGTAACAAACTTACATTATTATACTGTATTATACATGCAAATAATAATAGTTTATGTGTATGCTCATTTTTCACTGAACTGAGAATCTTCAGTCAAATATTTGCGCACCCTAACTAAATAAAATGCTGATATTTGTTTGCTTCCCTCACTCAATTAGTACGTCGCCCTCAGTACCTAGAGGAAGGGTGGTGTTGGAAGGACCCTTACAACATAGGCATAGTGCTATAGGTTTAGTATAGTGTATTCTACGTTTCAAAGAAATAAGGTTATTCAAGCAACGGTGATTTTTGTTTGCTTGACTTACACAATCAGGCATTCCATTTATTCGCTCTTTTCTATGTTAGCTTCAATATACACAATGAAGCACCAATTGTTTTTAAAAGAAAGGAACTAGGTGATGATGTCCTCATGAGAATGTAATTTTTTTCAGTTTTTTTTTGTGTGCACCGGCTAACACAGGATGCCATACCACGGGAGCGAATGAATGGCGTATTTCACATAGTGTGGCCTAATAAAAATTGCAAGAAAGGTTATCGTTTTTCTTCTTTAAATAAAATAAAAATTAATTACCTTATTGAAAGCATAAATTTGGTATTTGTGTAACCAAAGACCTCAAACAAAGGTGATGTATATATTAACACTTGAGGTGTGCATGCCAAATTTTAGCTATATATCCTATCTGTATTAAACTAATAACCCATTTTCGCCACTTAGACGGATTCGATATCAAATTATTTAGATTACTAGGCTGATGCTGTAACCATCAGTCAATACTGACTTGATGAAATACGTCTATTTTAAACATTTAATAAAATAATATGACGTAACATTACAAAAAGAATTCTGATCTCGAATCACTCTTGATTATGCGATCTTATTATGTATACCAAGAATTTTCCTGTACAGAGTGAACATTGAATTTTGAACAATTTTTTTTCCACACATGCATTGATGCAAGTAGTTATTTTTCCTTTATGAAAACGCCATGTTAGGTTCGCAGCATAGTTATTTGCAAAAATGTGTCCAAGCTATCTAAACTAATGCAACGTTCTTTTATTTTGAGATGGAAAATAACACATAGGGGATGAACAAATCGGGGCAACAACCACAAGCAACTAATCCATACGCAAAATTAATACAACAATTGATTTGTGCAAATTATTCACTAATGCACCTAATTATTTTGAACATTAGTACTGTTTGCAGTACATACATTATTATCCAGTTAATGTTTTTCAAGTTTTTGGTTTGGTTTTTCGGTTTGGATTGCACTTTAACAGTTTTTAACCTTTAATTTTAGTTTTAGCCTTGTCTTCTAGGGCTTTTATAGCACCTAAGCGAGCTTCATTTTTGTTAGCCTCTTAAATTAAAACCTGAACCATAAATTGTGATCCATAAACCGCATCATATAAAAAACCACTAATTCTGTAGTCCTATTTGTGTTTTTTCGTATCAAAGTCTTCACACAACAATAGGAAACAAACTTATTCTGCAATATTAAGTAGTTCACGTTATTTATAGGAAATTGCATATCGTTTTCAAAATATTTAGTCTTTCTCGTACTCAAAATTTTGCTGATACCAATTGAAATATCTGGAGCGTATTAAGGGCACCATGGATGCACAAGTGGAGATTGCAAAATTTAAAGGTCTGAGAAAAGATGATGCAACTTTTCTTTCGCAACTTCAAAATGAACTCTCGAATAGGATTCGAATGCATCGTAGATAACATGCATTGTAACATAGACAACATGCATTGTAGATAACATGTGGACGTAGACATGTAGACATGTAAATAACATGCATTGCAGATAACTTGCAAAACCAACAAAAGATTGACTGATTTGGATCTTTAATATGGTATGAAGGTTGGTAAAAAGATCTAAGATAAGCAGTGGATTTAGGCTGCTACGAGAAAAAAGGTACTACTGGCATTGATAAGGCCCCAAGGCACTGTCGTTTTGATGTAAATCGTATTAGCTCGCTTAAATAACGAAATTACACATACATTGCTTGCATATTGGTGTTTTTAGTATGTTATCGATGTAACACACAACCACATTGCACATGTTTAACTTCTTTAAAGTAAGCACTGCAGAATAAAACGTAAGCTCTACCAGGTGATTAATAATAATAAAAACAAATTTGATTACCACTCGAAGATGATTAGGAACAAACTTGGAAGAAGATGCCACTCGCACCATTCCATGTCTCAAAAGTTTAAAATTAATTATTAAAAGGGCATTGGGAGCTAAACTGCACAGTCTGCAGGCCACTTTAGTAAAGACTTTAAGTGAGATAGTTCCAGTTTACACTCGAATACAGGCACAGACGGTAATGAGACAGTCTGCTCAGTCAATAAATTCTAAGCTGCGACAACCCTGACATAAAAACGGTTTCGAAATGCTAGTGTAGTTCCAGGCTCTGCTAGTTTAAGGCAGTGTTCTCAATCCAAGTTACAGTACTGAAATCGAAAAAAGGATTAGTCAACTGACAAAAAATATGTTAAAATCTCTGAAGATAAGTATGAGAATGGCGTTAGGACATCGTAGCTCCAAAAATTCCAGGTTAAGCTTCGTGTATATAATTTCCTGTACATCTTCATGTATGGCAAGTGCCACAAACGCCAGTCACAAATTTCGAAGCACGACTTCAGGCGGCCAACTTACCAGGGTAAAAAACAGTTACATTCTTTACTTAGGTGCAATAGGTTGATTGCAAACTATCTGAAGTAAAATACTCAAAAACCCATCATGAGTATCATAGCACCCGGTATTTGTTTAAATTTCTGCAGTGTTATTCCTCACCATTTGTTAGAAGTTCTTTAGTAGTTCTGCAGTATGAAGTAATACCCCAAAGTTGTTTCCCAAAGTTCCCCAAAGTTGTCAAGAACAACATTTTATTCTAAGTTTGACTAAAATATTTATACGATTATACAGTTTTATGTGAAAGCTAATTTTTCTTTACGCCAGATGGGTTCGGTTATGGCGAATATTGGGGAGGAGGGTTCGAAGAAGGTGTTGACCTGGGACCAGAAATTGTCGATCCAGGACCAAACTTCGTGCCGGAACCACCTCCTGAAGTTGATTACCGGGAACCACCTCCAGACGTAGATTCAGGTCCTCCACCTGTACCGGAACAACCTCCAGATGTTGATCCAGGTCCCCCACCTGACCCGGAACCTTCTCCAGTTGTAGATCCAGGTCCTACACCTGACCCGGAATCACCTCCAGATGTTAGATCTAGGTCCTACACCTGACACGGAACCACCTCCAGATGTTGATCCCAATCTTCCACCTGACCTGGAATAACCACCAGATGTTGATCCAGACTCAGGTGCAGTTCTTGCTACAACTACAAGGAAACCTCGACCTTGTGGAATTTAGGGAATTTTTGGTGTTATGTGTGATGAAAGTGAAAAAGGTTGTGATTCGAAAGAAAACCCTAAAGATGCCGCAGTGGCTGCTACCAAACGACTCTTGAGTATTGGAAGAGCACAGAGAAAACAACAACGAAGAAAACAACGAAGAGACCAGCTCTTGACAGACTTGTACAGTCACTTCTGTACTTACAAAATTATGGTTTGGTAGCATTAGTAATGTAAAATTAGATAACTGTGGCATGAAAACCGAACACACAAAAATCCAGACAAACTAATTAAGAGTCAATGAAAAGTTATGGATGGAAGTCATTGCAACACTTTAAAAATTATGATTTTTCACCGAATTACCCTTAGTACCCAACTGTATTTATTTTTATGTAGTCTAGTAACTTAATTTTATCGGTCTTCATCTACTAAAAAAGTTTTTATTAAGTAGTTATTTGCGTCTTCAATTTTTATATATTTATTGAAAAATATGAATGAACACCCCTTAATAAAATTCCAAGTTTTTGTCATACTCCTATGTAGGTTAAATTACAACATTAGTATGACGAAACTATGAATTATTTATAACTTGTTTATTCTTCCTCATTGGTAGAAAATGAGTTTTTAAAAATATCTAGAAGAATGTGATTCTGTGGACTAAGCTTCATTTGTACAATAATGATACAGATGTAAAAAGTCGTTAGTATTCTACATAATAATAGTTAAAGAAGATAAAACAAGACGATTTTTTTAGACAAAATTATGTATTTCTCTAAATTGCCACCAGATTTTAGAAGTGTTTCATTAGTTTATTTTTTCACGCCAAAGAATTAGGTAAATGGCTTTTACCAGCTGCAATGATTTGTAATTGATTAGCTTCTTTATTCAGAAGATTTTTAGACAACAAATGTTTTGTATGTTAAATCTGGTCTAGATATGAAAAACATTAATAATTTCTCAAATACGATAGTAAGTAACTCATAAAGCATTAATTAACATCTCGGTAGAAAAAGTAACAGTTTAAAACAAAAGTTTGGATTTAGCAATTGTTTTTTTTTCTGCTCTGAGTTATTGCAGAATAGGTGGATTTTTGTTCAGTTCTGAGAAATTGTGGAATATTCCAATATTAGGAAATAATTCGCAGAGAATTTTAACTTATAATATAGTTTTTACGAGGTGTAGTTGACAATCAGTTAATCCGTCTATCTGTCTTGTATGATACAGAAGATCTTATTTGTTTCGTAATTAGTTTTCCCAATACCACCAAAGCAGTGAAACGTTATTTTTGCAAAACCTGGATTTTTGTTTCAATGTCTAGAAGCTGCCAACAATAAAATTTGTTAAACACAATATTCCTTATATGCATTCACTTGTTTCCAGTCCAGTGTAGAACTGCATCGACAGTACCCTTTCAATATACTGCAGTGAGGAGGAGTCCACTAGGAAGCGATCACATGAACTTGGTGGACGTGTGAAGTTTTCACACGAACCTCTGGATGAAATAACAGCGAGCCATGTTTGGTATTTACCTAGGCATGTTAAGCACCTCGTACCCATCATACAATTTGTTGGGGTGGGTATCCATCCTTGAAGAAGGTGGGATTCTTCTTTCCTGCAGTATTGGATAAGCCTAAATTTTGAAAACGTTGCCAGAGAACCAAATCATAAATTACGGGTCCAATATGCCTTGTTTTGGTGAGATAAGTTGTGCCGAAATTAAGAAGTAAGACGGTGAGACCGAGTGAGTAATGGATCACGAATTCTCCACCGTAATGGATACATGATTGTATGGTAAAATATGTTAAAAGAAACGAAGACAGTAGTACAGACAGGTTGCAATAAAACTAATATTTGGGTACCAATATACAAGTAAGTGGTACCTTCACCTGAGTACAGTAAAAACAAAAAGATAAAAACAACTTACATAATGGCTGCCAAGGTGTCCACCGGTAAAACTGGGAATGAATGTGAATATCGCGATGAATAAAAAAATTCCAAACTTTTTCAGGTCACACCTCTTTTATGAAAGGATATGGTTATGACATTTACAACCTAGGGCCTGTTTTACAGCTGCAACCAAGTCAACCTGACATCAAACGACATTTTGTAGAGTTCTTTCAGGTTTTATTTATATTATTTGAGATCACGGCCAACGAATGTTGTTTCACTAAGACCCAAACGTCACAAACTCCTTCATATTCTAACGCATTGTTTTTTTTATACATGCTGGTATTACATCTTCAACTTGACTCCATTTCACAATGTGACGCCTGCCCAGGTTAAAGGAAGTTCCACATTTCTCGACATCATTTCAGTAGCCTATAAGTTCTTCTTACACGAGGAAAAGAAAAAGGCAAGCTGGAAAGAAAATCTAACCTTTCCTCAAAAAGTAACACAATTAAACCGGGTCCTGTCTCAGCCAGGGTCGACAATTTCTAAACATAAAATACACCTCGCACCCATTCTAGTACTCGAGACTCAACGGGAAGACAAATTAAGAATGTTGCCGTCGTATTAACTTTTGACTACAAGGTCACCGGTACCAGGACATGACACGCAAGAAAAGGAAAGTATGGTTCGCCCACCGACCGATAGGATTAAGGTAAACAGGCAGGGTATATTCCCACCCTCATTTTTCTGAGGATAATTGTAATATTTATATCAAATTTTTTAAATAACCTTGTTTTACCTTCTACATGAATTAACCAAGTAACTTTATTGCAATAGCACTACAGTGCAAACTGGCTGTGTAAGAAATATGATTTACAAACAAAACAAAAAGATACAAACACGCTCAAGGTATGTATAGTTAAATCAAGTTGCTGGTATCGAGTTCACGATACAAACTATATGGTGTAATAAGTTAACTATATAGTACATTGCACTGTACTAGTATAGTGCATTGTTGCAGCAGTGAATTTACATCATGAAGACACACACCGTTGTCTTACCACTAGTAAGAACCACGACTAGGCATGGGTTTCTTACTTACGTAAGTAAGAAAACGAAGGTCTTTGGGTCTTACTTAGGTACTAAAAATAAAATCGCTGTCCATATTTACGTTTTCCAAATCGTTTCTAAAGTATTATTAAACTATTTCCCACTTTAAATATACAACTATTATTTTTAATAAAATAAATTCTAGGCATAGAAAACGAAGGAGTGGGGTTCTTACTTACGTAGGTAAGAAAGCAAAAGCCTTTGGTTCTTATTTACACTACCACTACCACTGTCAATGTTTGTGTATCAATATTTACATATCAATGTTTCCAAAATAACACATTTATTGCAGCTGAAGAATGGCGTAAAGGAAAGATTTAAAATTAATTAAAATAAATAAGGCATTTATTGCAGTTATTGAGTTTTAAAAACGGAATTGGAGGAAAGAACATGCCCGCCAACAATGGCTCGTTATGCTGTCACAATAATGGCTCGTTCACTACAGATTCAACTCGTTGTTGCACAAATATGATAGACAACGGCCTACGGCAACAATGAGGTAAGACTTTTTCTTTACTGGCCTCGTGGCTTCGCCACTCGGGTAAACAGCGAAAGTCTTACCTTATTGTTGCCAAACGTCATCGTCTAACAAATTAGCTTATGATCTAGATGTCGCACCAAGTTAAGAAACAAACATCACACTAATACAATTGTCGAGGTTGTAAACCATTGTAGTGTGACGCCATCGCGCCAGTGTTTAATATCTTGAAGCATAGTTTGGCACATTTCAGGTACTTAAAGGACAAATAATAATGCGGTACGAAAGCTTAAAGTTCGGACAATGACAACGTGCATACCGATGAACGTGCCATGAAACACTAGTGTATCACAGTGAATCTAAACAAAGTGGCCAAAGAAATTGTATTCACGTCCAATTTACGAAAAATAAATAAACTGTAAAAACAAAGCAAAATAAACAAAGCCCAAAGCTGGTAAAGAGGCCCTTCAAATGAGTGATATCTTTGCACCAAAACTAACTGAATAAAACAAATTACCAAAAAATTATAACCAAACCAAAAACCTATAAAGAGGTGACTAAGTTGAGAATGGTTCGGCCTCTAGGCAAAAGTTGTAGCAAAAGGTTGAAAACTAATTTCTTGTTGACGTGGCAATTGATTACACATCTGCACGGTAGTTGGAGTTAAGTAAATACACAATTAAAAAAAAGGAGTGATATCAAATCAAAAACCAAAACTGGTAAAAGGAGTTGCCAAGTTCCCAATGGTTCGGCCCTTTAAAAGAGTGATATCAACACACCAAAACATTCGCCAACTTAATCGCACCGAATAATACTTTGGATTTTAAATGAAAACTTGGACATTGCTACCGAAAGTAGTAATGTTATAGTTTTCATTTAACCTTCGAACTATTAAGTGGTGCAATTAACTTGGCGAATGTTTTGGTGTGTTGATATCACTCCTTTGAAGGGTCGAACCATTCGGAACTTGGTGGCTCCTTTTACCAATTTTAGTTTTTGATATTACATTTACTAGTTTAACTGTATAATTTCATAAACCATTAGATCACGCTCCAGCCATTTTCACATCGTAACAAGCAGTAAGATACCCTCACAGCAAACACTCCACTAATCTAAATTTGAAATCGGTATGTGTGAGATTACATGAATGACATGAAATTTCTATGTGGATTTGGTTACGTATGTAAATACTACGGTTAAAATTAAGTTTGGAACAGTTGATGGGAGTTTGAGAAACGTGAATTCAACTTGTTTTTGAAAGAATCAATCGTGGTGGTCTCAACCACCTCAAGAGGGAGGTTATTCCGTATTTGGATCATACGGTATGAAAAGAAACTGAGTGTTTGTTATTTCTGTAACTGTGTATTGTACGTTAAATCTGTATTGATGACCACACATGTGACACGGAAGCTAAATTAATGTAAAAAAGATTCCCTGTACATTTGCTGTCATACCAGAATTTAATAATTTTATGTTGTCATAATATTTCCACGTGTGAGACGCTACCCGATTGAGTGAAGATTCAGGATTCGTAGTCTTGTAGGATAAGGTAAGTTTCGTAACGAAGAATATTCTTTGCGGTACTTTTTTTGTACATTTTCTTTTTGATAAGTGGCCCTGCCTGTTTACCTTAATCCTATAAGTCGGGGAGCAAACCATACTTTCCTTTGCTTGTGTGCCATGTCTTGGTACCAATGACCGTATAGCCTTAAGTTGCTGAGACAAAACATGGTTTTTCCACTACCTTTAGTTTGTCTTCTCGTTGAGTCTCGAGCACTAGAATGGGTGTAAGGTATATTTTGTTTTTAGACATTGTCGACCCTGTTTTGAGACAGGACCCAGCTTGATAATTTGTGAGGAAAGGTTGACTTTTCTTTCCTGCTTGCCATTTTCTTTTCCCTGTGTAAGAAGAACATTTTCGGCTGTGCCTATTGAACTGATGTATGTGAAATGTGGAAATTTCTTTTACCCGGGCTGTCACCACATTGGACAAGGTGGAGTCAAGTTGGAGATGTAATACCAGTATGTATGAAGAAAACTTAAACTAATGCGTTTTGAATATGAATGGGTTTGTGATGTTTGGGTGAAACAACGTTCGTTGGCCCTAACCTCATATAGATACAAACTGAAAGAACTATGCAAAATATCGTTTGATGTCAGAGTGACGTGGTTGCAACTGTAAAACGCCGAGCCCAAGGTTGCAAATGTCATAACAGTGTCCTTTAATAAAAGAAGTGTGTCCCGCAAAGGGGTTGGAGTTTTTCATTCATCAAAAGATGGTGTAGGAACTTGCGATCCTTTACTTACCAGCTTCACTCCCTCTTAATTTCAGGACATCGAATCTCACCAAAAATAGGCACATTGAACCCGAAATTCATCACTTGGTTTCATTGCCCGATGACCCTTACCACCACTGCTGAAAGACACAAACACCTCCAGAGTAAACTCTGTATTCTGTCGATTTCTTACTTCATCCTGGATGTATTCCCCCCC
>JAHWFP010111752.1:0-12265 GCA_023313725.1 Lithobius niger
TGCTCGAAGGTTTTACAGTGCTGCATTTAGGAGTTGAAAAGGTGAAAGGGTCACTTTAACGAAAGTAAAATAACAACCTAAATTAACCTGTTGCTCTCCAAGAAACAACCATGTAAAAGTTAATTTGTTTCGCCATCATGGTCTACGATATAGCCTACATGGCTAGAAAAATATCCCAAAACCACGCAAACGTCATGGTTCGCGATCAAGGTTAGCCTAATGGCCGAACACAGGAACTCGTCATCACTCAGACACCGCATGGATACAGAGTGCTACACATAGTACTATGACGAGTCCCTATGTGCCAGAAAAATCGAAATTATCCATACGATAGTCTTTCTGGCACCGGGTAGTTTTTCTGGGTGAGCACAGATTTTCTGCTTTCTAATTAAACGTGTTTATGCCTTTTGAAGACGTTCCACAGCTTTGCCCTCCACCATAGCCAGTACCGGCGATAACGTTTGGCCTCCACCCCCCCCCCCCCTCCACATACACACAAAATAAAACATTTCACAGCCCCCCTGCCGGCCGGTTCTCCCGTCAACCGCAACAATCATGTCTACCACCAGAAAATAAAAACTATAAAAAAAAACTTTCGAGCTAAACTTGAAATCAAAAGAATAAATTCAGATTTTATTTATTTATCAATGAATCCAATTATCCAATAATAAATAAAAAGTTTTATAGCAACTTAGCAATATACGTGTAGCCTAATTTATTTTGTGTGTTTATGGGGGAGTATTTTACAAAAGCTTGTACTGTGTTGAAGTTTACGTTACGTTTAGATTGAATTAAAATAGAATAAAGTACCTAATATGGCCCTTGAAAAAAATATTCCTTGGCCCCCAAACAATCCAGTCCTGACGCTGTCACTGATCATAGCTTACATAATGCCCTCCAGGAATCCATAAAAAACAAAAAAGAACAAAAAAATATTTTTTGCCGCCCCCCCCCCCCCTCCCACCATCAGATCAAAATCAAACGTATAAACGAAGAAATTTCTGGTTAGTTATTACGAAAACTCGTTAGTTTCTTTCACAGCGACAGGACGTAATTGATGATACATGAATGGAGCATAGTTGTTACTGTGCGAGTTGTAAAATCCTCTTTTTTTCAGCTGAATTTTAAAATATTCCCAAAAAAAAAATGGTGTAGAAAACAGTTGAGAACGTTGGGTGTTAGAAAGAGAATTGATAGTGTGTTATTTTTACTTTTGTTCCTTTTTTGGATGGGGAACCGCAAAAGTATAATTTTTTCGGTTCGCCCCCCTGGCTAAAATTGCTGCCCCAATGCCGCCTCCCCAGTAAAGCGATTCTAGCGTCGTCCCTGCTAAATTAACCAGCAAGGATTATCGTACTTCAGGTCACGGCATATGTCCCAAATCCCTCCTCGCCATAATATCCTACCTGTAAAATAGGATGTCGTCTCAGTCATAATTTTTCTCGTCGTAGGCCCTTGCAGAAACGAAACAGCAAAATAGACCAAATCTAGTGCTTATCAGTACGTTGAATACTGAAACTCTTATCGTTACCGTTTGTTGATAGCCACTATATTATGCAGGTGCGTGGGATTCCCCTTCACGTGCAGATATCGAAATTGAAACTAATTGGCATATGCGTCATCGATCTGCGAGCCGCATTCGCAGGAAGTTTCTCGCGTCTCGAGAAAAGAAGAAAGAAAAAGTCTTGATGGGGAAAGTAAATCTCGGAGAGAAAAACAAACAAAAAATTAGGTTAATACACGAACTTGGAATACTTTGAAATACCTACCAATCAAGAAAAATAAAAAAAAAAATAGGATGAGACAAACACGTTGGGTCTCAAGCGCGTTATTTGTGGTTGGGGTATCAGAGAAAGGATTGCGAATTCGACGTTTGGTGGAATTCCATTTTATGTTGTTTGGTAGTAACTTCGGACAGCTATTCTGGGGAGGGAGAGGGGATTCGTGCTAGGCAAAGGGCTGGGACTTAGGGCAAGGCAGGTGTAAGTATTTTGCTAAATTTTTATTGGCCGAGCAAATTGGGACACGAGTAACGTTCGTAAATTTAAGATAAGATATAATTTATTACCATACAAATTGGTAACAGGATATCAGAAAGGGATCAGGGCCGTACCGACCACCCCCCCCCCACCTTCCCAAGACAAGTCTGTCGGCAAATCGAGTGGCTCGTAGATATAAAATGCTGGATGTCGTCTAACGTCTTGCAAGATGAAATACATAAAAAGTTGCGTTATTGTCATATATCTACATTGTCTTTCACATTCGCAAGTAGCAGACAACAAATTTCTTGTCTTACTGTCGCGTATGTCAGATGTCGTCATACACAACACTTATTGCTTATTTTTTTTTTGCTCCAGGATGCGCGCGACTTGGTTCTTGTGCCTTTACGTTGTGGACAAAATTAAGTGTCTACAAAGTCAAAATTGCTGCAAGTGGTGGTTGGTGTTGCTGTTGAGTTTACCGACGACAGATTTTGAGTCGTTCGTAGACAATCCTGTCGCCGCGAGCAGCCAGGCTTAGTTAGGCTTTTAGTTTAAACAAGCTGTACCCCCGGAGTAACATACGCCGGTCTAGCCAGTTCCCATATTCTCCCCCTCCCACCTCCCCTTTTTTTAAACCTTTGGCTTCTTTCGTGATGCTTTTTTTCTTCAATTTTGCAATTTGTGTCTTTGAAATCATGCTGTAGCGCATCCTGGAGTTGCACGGAAAACCCCCGTCAGGTTTTTAACGAAGCTCATTGTTTTATATTTCTATATTTGTATTGTCAAGTCCAGGAATATTCACCATAGGATAGAAATGGTCCCAAAATAGGCTAACACCTTACTTGGGGGAGCTCACCGCGCTCCCACAGACCTCCTGCATGGATGGAGAGGGGACACAAACCCCCGATCACCTATCACAACGCTTTTTTTTTGTTTGGTTGTTTCCTATTTTACCCAAAATATCTTGTGACAACCCTGATTAGATGGACTTAATGACCTTTTTTCACCAATTCAAGGCTTTGTTTTTTTCTTCTTTAGGATGTAGCCTTCCTGCTTTATCCGCTACAGCGTAATGCTGCTTCCCTCCCACTAGTGGGAGGGGGGCAAGTTGTATTGGACCCACAAACGTCAGCTGTTTTGCAGTAATATTGTCGGCAAAATAGCCCATCACAACCCCTCCCCCGAAAAGTTGCTTCGGTCCGGCCCTGGAAGGGATAGTGATCATCCACATGTACTAAAAAGATTTTAAATGTTTAACAAAAACATTTAAAATACAAAGAAAAACAGATAAGAGCAACGATAACATGTCATTCGTTTAGTATTAAACATCAAAATCACTTCATAGGCAAAGATAAGTCAATATTTTTTTTTTATTCACGCTTAAAACATTGAAGGTAATCGAGTTTACCAATTCTGATTTAGTTGGGCCATAATTTGAACCCGACTTGTCAGGGTCCTCAAACACAACAGCTACGAACTGGTTGAAAATGTAATTCTAAAAAACATTTCAAGCTCTTCTTATATTGTAATACAGCTTACATATCTCAAGTCGTCCAGATTACTTCTGGGTACTGCGATAGCTGTTTCTGCTGCAGCAGACATGATAATACAAAATAATCATAAAATAATTTGTTGCTAGAGCAACAGGTCTGGCAAGGACCCAAGGGGTCGCTGAATACCATCCTAAAGGGGACAGCATTGAATACATGCAGATAAATAAGAGGGGCAAGAGTCATTGTCTGTAAGAGTCAGGCAGAAACAGACGTGTTCTGATAGTTGACGTCTCGGATTTTAAATATAATTTTTTGATAGCATCTACTGGTCAAGGTAAGATGCCCTGTACAACATTTTTGGTTAAAAGCCCCCCAATTCCCCCAGAAAAAAATCCTAAAGTTGCCCTCCCTCCTTTTTAAAAATGTAACGCAGTGAAATATTCCATATTCCCATGACTTTTTCTGGCTGCGCTGATGTTGTACCATACAAATCTGGTTTAGAGGTGTTCTTCTAGTAGGAAACATGGTTTATCAGCTGAAAACTTCTTGGTACACTTTCAGCGCAATGGTAAGGGCTTACCGTAAATACACAAAATATTCAATAATGAACTGAAAGTAAGAGTTGTTTACAGCTTGCGCTGATCGTACCATCCTGTTTAATATTCCATTATTGAGTATTTAGTGTATTTATGGTAAGCCCTTACCATTGCGCTGAAAGTGTACCGAGAAGTTTTCAGCTGATAAACCATGTTTCCTACTAGAAGAACACCTCTAAACCCGATTTAGTATGGTACAACATCAGCGCAGCCAGTAAAAGCCATGGGAATATGGAATATTTCACTGCGTTACATTTTTAAAAAGGAGGGAGGGCAACTTTCGGAATTTTTTCTGGGGGAATGGGGGGGCTTTTAAGCAAAAATGTTGTACATGGCATCTTACCTTGACCAGTAGATGATATCAAAAAATTATATATAAAATCCGAGGTGTCAACTATCAGGACCTGCCTGATTCTTACAGACAATGACTCTTAATTTGATTATAAAAATACAAAAGTAAAAATTAAAAGCATGTGTATAAGTTAAAATAAAAATGCTTTAAAAATAGCAAGGCTAATTGGACGGGAATAGGAAGGCTGGGTAAGTTAACGACCGCCTTACCACCAAGGTTAGACCTGCCAGGGAAACAAAGGTCTCCGATGGCATCGCCAGACGTGTAGAAAAGGCAGGGAAAGGGAGATAGCCAGTTGTCTTACACTACCACTAAATACGATAATAAAGGCATAAAATATCAACCAACATAATTATATTGATGGTCACTACATTAAAAAAAAGCAAGCAAAAAAAGGAATAATAAAAACCCCATAAAATCATCATAAAAAATGAAATTGATTAAAGACACCAGTGAAATTAATACGTTCCTGTGTGCAACTCAAGAAAGCGTAAAAGCCCAAAGATATATACTCAGAAAAGGACAGTTTAGAAATGTAGTTTTTTTTTCAAATACCCAGTACTTTCTACAGCAAAAGAAACCATTTTTAGCCGGTCTGGCTGGGGGCCGGCAAAATGTTCTTTCTTTGATGTGAAAGTACTATACCTGTTAATTTTTAGCATTGACAGGCTGACCTCGTCAAATTAGGTGGCGGGTACCTTTTGACTAAGTTCCCTGGGGTACTGAGGCGGTGAGTCACCTAAGTTGGTAGCAGAGGGCGTATGGGTGCTTTTGCGAGCCATCATTATCCCCTTTGTTAATGGTGTGGGGGAAAATAGAGCTGATTACAGAAGAAAAGGAAAGATGTGACATTTACTTTATGGTGGTTGTTGTAGGTGGAACTTCTCCAGAATGATGATGTGTTCTTTAGCTTGAAGGCGAGGAAGTGGGGAGGTAGCACGAACACAACAGAAGTGGCAGAGCACTGATAGTGATTGGATTGTTCATGGAAAATGGGGATGCGAGGATGAGCGAATGAAGCGGTCATCCCAATGATAGTCTATGATGAGGTTGTGCAGAGTTATATGAATTCCCCTTTTTTATATACATATATATATATATATATTATAACTTGGGTAAGATTCTGGATACAAAAAATTTGTTGAGTTGAGTTAACAATTTTTTTTTGAATAGGAAAAGAATTTGCTGGCTGTCCCTGATATCAGGACCAGTGGGAGGGCCCTAAAAGGTGGCCTGGGGAAGTTAAGTTGGGATAAAAGAATTAGAGGAAAATTTGAAATGTTATAAAATATGTACATACTTTTTTTTTTGAAGGGCCCAATCCAAAAGAGGGGAAGAGTGGGGCCCATGTTCATGGTGATTAGGTTTACTGAGGGTCGGAACGTAAACCTAGGCAATAATAACGTGCCTTGGATCTACAAGGTGCACAAGGGATTTCAGGGGACGGGGTTGTAGAGAGGGGAGCCATGTTCGGGAGTAGTGGATGGGAATTGGTGGCATTGTCAAACTGCCATAATGAGTAGGCTAGTAGGTCATGTGCAAGGGATGCATTTGCAATGGTCTTCCATGAGTTTGAGATGTGGGACTGAGTTGGATCCTGCGGCGTGGTCGGAATTGTAGTCGTAGATGATAAGCCGAGGTCGGTGAATTCGACTGGGCATGTTGGGAAGTCCTGTTTCAATCGTGGGTCCCTTAAGAGTGAGGACAGGGCAGGATGTTGAAAGAGCGTAGCTCTGGGGTAAGATAGACGGAAACGGTACAGATCGTCGATTCCGTGGAGTTTCCAGGGCCCGGAAGATGGAGGAGTGTCAGAATCTTGTTGGGAGGTTTTCATGCGTAGAGCTTCAGCTAATTCCAGGTCAGCGAGACGTTTCATGTGGCCCGAGATCTGCGACTTCAGAGATTGGTTTTCCTTTGATAGTTTGGTAATTGAGTCATGTTGTTAAACGAGGGAATCTTGGAGGTGTAAGAGGTAGGGTTTTACCTTTTTAACATTGCGTTCGTATTGTTTTCAGGCGCGGATGTTGAGGCGTAATTTGTGGCGGAGGTTTAGGATAATCTTGTCACAGTCGACTTCGATTGGATCCTCCGTGTCCAAGCCGTAAAGAGGTGATTCTGTAGGAGTGTCGTGGACCTCTTGCGGGAGAGGAGATTGAAGAGGAAGAGCGGATGTAATTGAGGGTGAGGAAGCCTCGAGTGGAGGCGAGTCGGCATCATCTCCGTGAGTAGGGGAAAATGGAGTGGCCGAAACCATCAGGTAGTTGGTCATAGATGGGGGCTCTGGAACATCTTCTATGAGCGGAGAGAAGGGAGCGTCCTGAAAAATTACGGGATCATCCTTTGAATTCGGAGGTGGAACATCTTTCCCCGGAGAGGGCGAGAGAAAAGTCTTAGTGCTGGCCGGGGTTGCAGAAGAGGCCGTTGAGTGACCCCAAGATTGTTGTGTCATAGGGGTAGACGTTATATCCATGTCGCCGGGGGTGGGTGGGATTGCCATCGTGGTTGAAGCTGGGGACATTGTTGGGGTCTCATTTGGCTTAAAATTCTTCAAAGATTGTTTGTGGGATGATAGTTGCCTCTTCCTAGTGGCTGAAAGGAGCTGTTGGTAGGCGATCACTTGCCAATCTTTGAGGGGAATAGTCACACAGATTGAACAGGGGCGTTCGTAAAATTCGCATTTCCTATGGTATTGGCATACCTTGTGTGGGTCGATACGGAGGGGATTGAAGAGCCCAGGGCAGCGGGACTTGCCTGGGCTGTTGATCACGGGAGGCGGCCAAAGTAAACATCCTCAACATCGTCAAGAATCTTGGGCATTTTCGTCTTTACCATTGTGGGATCGGTGGAGTGTACTTGAAGTGGGGACAGTGAGTGCTAAACAGCGCAGCGTGAGCGTGACAAAAGAAAAGAGAGCGGAGGGAAGGCGGGAAAACTCCGGAAACGAAAGGGGAATGCGCACAGGAGGTGGCGCGTCTGGCGGCGGTGGTGAACACTAGGAGGCTTGCGTCGATTCCGTGATGGGCTAGCGGTTACCCAAAGCTTCGGAGCCTGGTCGCTGTACGGCTGGGATGAGGCGGGTGAAAGATTGGTGGCGCCTGAGGAAGGAGCGACTCGTGCTCTTGATAGATTCTTCCTTCGGAACAATGTGGAGAACAACGTAACAACGGGCAGGCCGTGATGACCTGGGCATGGTGGTACGGCGTCGAGGCTAAAAGAGTTCGGATGTGCTGAGTGAAAGAGCTGCATGACTACAGGAGCGAAGATCAGCTTGGGAGCAAGTGCGAGTCGTGGCAGCCGTGCAGCGGAAGATGAAGAGTTGGCGAGGATCAGCGTCATAATCCCAATTTGGTGATGACGGCCCGGTTACGATTAGACCGGAGTGTGCAGAAGACAACAACGTCAGAGTGTTGGACGAAAGACGGCCAGGGGTCAGAGGCTGAGGCAGTCAAAGGACGGCCCAGTTCAAATGTTTTCGTGGATGGACAGGAGAGGCATGGGGCGATAGATTGGGAAAATCTCAGCTGTGGGTAGACCGGAGATGGGGCAGGAAACAGTGTGCGGAGGCAAGGCGAACGAAAGACGGCGAGGGGCCGGGGCCGGGGCTGCTGATGGACGGTGCAGTTCGTGATGGTTACCACGGCAGGCCAAGTGGGATAGGGAGCCCTACCGAAGAGGTGGGAGAGGCAGGAGACTAGAAGAATAAGTCTAATACGACAGTGGCGTCAGGCAATAGGCAGACGAAGACGTGGCGCTGCGGAAACGTAGTGGACGAAGGACGGCGAGAGAGCCGGAGATGGAGCCGTTGAATGATGACCTATTTCGCAACGGCTTCCGTAGAAGGTTCTGAGTGGAATGAGGCTTCAACGTTGAGGTAAGGAAGAACGACCCTAATTCGACAGCGACGTCCTGGCTATGGGCAGACCAGAGAAGGCCGAGGAAAGAGCGTACGGAACACGGCAGATGAAAGACGGCGAGAGGGAGCCGGGGCTGAATCGACGATAGGTGGTCCAGTGTATAACAGTTTTCACAGAGGGTCTATTGAGGTATGAGGCTGTAACATAGGGGCGCAAGAACGACGATTGCAATCAGGTGGCAATATCTCGGCTGTGAGCAGACTGGAGACAAGCCGGAAAAATGGTGAGTGGGAACCAGGCGGACGAAGGACGGTGAGGGAGCTGGAGGCAAAGCCGTTGATGGACGACCCAATTCGCAACGGCTTACACAGTACATCCTGCGAGGCATGGGGCTTCAACATTGAGGTGTACGGACAACGGTTCCAATTCGATGGCGTCGTCCCGGCTATGGACAGACTGGGGACGGCCGGGAAGGAGCGTGCGGAACACAGCGGACGAAAGACTGCGTGGGAGCTGGAGGCCGAGCCGTCGACGGACAATCCAGTTCGCAACGGTTTTCATAGAAGAGCCAGTGAGACACGAAGCCGTAATGTAGAGGTGCAGGAACAACCAACCCAATTCGATGGCGACGGCTCGGCTAAAAGTAGATTGGAGATAAGCCAGGAAGGGAGCCAGGGTTGGGCCGTCAGTGGAGAGACTTGTTCACAACTGTTTCCACGGGGGAGGCGGAGGCCGAGCGACAACCCTGTCTTGACGGCGACGTCCCGGCTATGGGCAGACCGGAGATGCACCGGGGAAGGAGTGAGCGGAACACGGCGGACGAAAGACGGTGAGGGGTTAGAGTTTGAGCCGTCGGCGGGTGCTCCAGTTCGAAACGGTTTCCATGGAAGGGCCAGTGAGACATGAAGCCGCAACGCAGAGGTGCAGGAACGACGATCCCAATTCGACGGCGATGGCTCGGCTAAGGTAGATTGAAGACGGGCCAAGAAGAAGCGACAGAAGCGTGGCGGATGAAAGACGGCGAGAAAACCAAGGTGGGGCCGTGAGTGGAGAGTCTTGTTCACCCCAGCTTCCATGGGGGAGGCGACAGCCCCTTCACGACGGCGACGTCCTGGCTATGGGCAGACCGGAGACGGGCCGGGGAAGGAGCGTGTGGAACACGGCGGACGAAAGACGGCGAGGGGCTGGAGGACGAGCCGTCGGAGGGCGATCCAGTTCGCAACGGTTTTCATAGAAGGATCAGTGAGACATGAAGCCGCAACGCAGGGGTGCAGGAACGACGATCCCAATTCGACGGCGACGGCCCGGCTAAGGTGGATTGGAGACGGGCCGGGAAGAAGCGGCAGAAGCGTGGTGGATGAAAGACGGCGAGGAAACCAAGGTTTGGCCGTGAGTGGAGAGTCTTTTTCGCAGCAGGTTCCATGGGGGAGGTGAGAAGCCGAAAACAACCCTGTCTTGACGGCGGCGTCTCGGCTATGGGCAGACCGGAGACGGCCGAAGAGCGGGGGTGTGGTGGAAGATAGGGCCTCAGCACGAGCGAAGAAGAAGAGAACCAACAGAACGAGCCGCATGGCGGCTTGAGACAAAGAGATGACGAGCCCTCGTAGCCGCCACTCTTATATAGGGAGGACCACGCATGAGCATGCGTGGTAGGGCAAACTGAGGCGGCAATTCAAGTCTCAAGCAACCAACAGCATCACTGACACAGCAATGCTAAAAATTGACAGGTATAGTACTTTCACAGCAAAGAAAGAACATTTTGCCAGCCCTCATCCTGGCCGGCTAAAAATGGTTTCTTTTTTGCCTAAAACACACTTAACCTGATAATTTTTGCATTACATTGTCCTCAATGGAATGATTGATTCCCTGGAGGTTTTTCGGTTGTGTGTATCCGCCTGCTTGCATGATCCCACTGCACCTGCGCGACGTAGTCCCCCTCTATATAAGCGGCAGCATGGCCGATGTCAGCATTCATTTTCCTCTCAATCTGTCAGGCGGTGACTCGAGAGGGGAGGTAAGTATTTTTTAGGCAAAAAAGAAACCATTTTTAGCCGACCAGGCTGAGGGCTGGCAAAATGTGATTTCTTGTTTTGCCAACACATATTAACCTGATAATTTTTGCATTATCAGCTGACCTCTTCAAACGTGGTGGCGGGCACCGATCTGACGGGGCGCCCCGGGATGCAAGCAGGCTTCCCCCAAAAATTTAGAAAATTTTGCACTTTATTCAGAAGCTTTGGACACTAACATGGTTTTCGATCTCTTCTGTAGGGTCAGTTGTCCCTGAAAAGGGTCGTTTGTTTAATGGTGGATCTTGCTTTCTTTATGGCTTGCTTCCTTCTGTGGGTAACTTGTTTCCATCTGGGATGGTTTGCTTCTGCTTCGTTCTGATTGTGCTTAAGGGGGCTTGACCACAGTTCTGGTTGTGAATAATGGTCCCGGTCGGTGTAGTCTCTTCTCTTCACTTGAAATGTTCCTAAGGAATAGTGGGAGTTGAATATCGTTGAGTGACGCCAGAAAGCCGCCTGTGTGATTACTTCTATATGAATGGCGTTATGGTGTGCTCATGATGTTGAAATCGTTGCGACGTCTTGTGCTGTTGCTGTTTCCCCTTTTAGGTTTGCTTTGTCGTTGGTTACATTGATTGTTTTCCTTCTCCAATGGGAGATCGTTGTAGCTAAGGTTTCTCCTGTTTGTGAGTCTCCAGGCAGCGAAAGTGGGTTTCCGTTTATTCTCGTGTGGGTTCGGGTGAGGTTGAGACAGAGAGCTCTGACGGGGCAGTTTAGAAGTGTTCAGGCTCGGAATTCCGGATTTGGGTGGAGGGTTACAGGTGAGAAGTTCGGCCAGAAGGGCTCTGACGAGGATAGGCTTTGGCTTCCTTTGGTTTTCTTCAGCACCTGTAGAAGGAGTTCGAATCGTGGATATGTCTTGGTAAAGGTCGAGACGACGGGTTCGAGATGAAGACGTTGTCCGTCTTTAAAACCCCGCTCAAAAACGTGGTTCTAGACACGAACGTGACGTGTGTAGACGGCAATGGTCGTCTTAATCTACACTTGAAACGTGGGATATCTGTGGTGGAGATGTTGGAAGAGTTGAGGGCGTCATCCGTGTGACTCTTTATTCAAAAAATTGGTTTATCTGTGTTTGCAACGACCACCGGTTGGACTTGTATTAGGTGTCTTATTTTCGTTCGAGACGTGGGGACAGCTACGGTTAAGACAACTTGGGAGAGGTGACAACGTCATCTGGCTTGGCTTTCCACTCAAAGCGTGGGTTTTTTTTTTTTTTGGTTACGGATGAGACGAGCAGCAGTGTGGACGGCCACTGTTGTCTTGACTTGTGTTCGAGGCTTGAAACTAGCCATGGACAGGAAAATTCGTGAGAGGTAGATGTGGACAGCAATTTTTTGCTTAGGTTTTTTTTTTTTTTACTCGAGACATGGGGTCAATCACGGTCGAGACGAGTAGCGAGAAGGGCAAACGTTTTGTGACCCAGTCCTTACTCAAAACGTGGGTTTTGGCCACGGATGTGATGTGCATCAGCGCACAACAACTGTTGTCTTTCCTTTTACTTGAGACGTGGGGTCAGCCACTGTCGAGACGAGCAGCAGCATGGCAATGTCTTCCAATTTCAGTCTTCATTCCAAACGTAGGTTTTAGCCATGAATGAAAACAGCCCCAGTGTGGACTGCAACTGTAATCTTAATTTCTACTCGACACGTGGGGTTAGCCACGATTGAGATGAGCAGCAAGGGATGTAACGGCTTTCGACTTGACTATTCACTTACTGTTGTCTTGATCTTTACTCGAGACGTGGGGTTAGCCATGGTCGGGACGAGCAGCGAAGGATGTAACGGCTTCCGACTTCACTCTTCACTCAAAACGTGGGTTTAACTACGGCTGTTTTCTAGGTTTTCGGTCGAGACGTGGGGTTAGCCACTGTCGAGACGAGCAGCAAGGGATGAAAACGGCTTCAAACTTCATTCTTC
>JAHWFP010111755.1:0-29364 GCA_023313725.1 Lithobius niger
AAAAACGGGGTCTTTCATTTTACCATCAAGTATCAACTGTTTTAGACAAAAGTTTGAAATTCATAACATGTACACCAAGAATTATTATGCACCGTAGCAAAGACATCTTCACACGTGCACGAAGAATAGAAAAAAAACATTACTTTTAATTGTAACGATAAAATTTAATTGTTGCTTCTGCTGCCGATGTTGATCCTTGAGCGCTGACTGTATTAATCTCATAATAATTCTGGATCCCGGCTGAGCTGATGAGAAAAGAGCCGATAAGAAAAATGGTAAAAGGCTGGGCATCAATTTAATCGCTTCTCATTGTTTTCGTGCACGTGCAATGTCTTACGGATTACAGATTACATTTATTGAGTCTACAGGACCTGTTCAGTCATACACCCTACTATAGCTTAATTCTAAACTTACACCTAGTCCAGATAACCATGGTAACGTCCATTCGGAGCAGAGTAACCCGCGCACACCTTCTAATTACATTTTGAAAAACCTTCTAATTAAAACGCCCGGTCAACTTCCAGAACCGAAGAACCTGCCTTCGAGCTGTGGTACCAGAAATGTGAGGGGGTACACCAAGAACCTCTTTCAGATCCGTGTTCCAGTTCTGCATGGAGGGCCCACGATAAGCCGCCCAACTATGACACACAAACAAAAAGTGAGACACGATTTCAGTATCAGTGCTGCAGGCACAGGTTGGCGTGGTGGCCCACCCCAACCTGAATGCATGCGCCCTCAACATGATGTGTCCAGTCTGTAATCTTGACAGCACCGTGGCATCCAGAGTACGGGGCACAGACACTGTGGGATGGATGTCTTATTTATTTATTTATTTATTTAATCTTACAGGAGTCTATCAGCCTCAGCGCTATGCACTCCTTCCGCAAACTTACTCTATCTTACCCTAAACTTAAAACTATACATAGTGCCAAACAACATTCGAGAACAACAGTTTTCTAACACCACCACAGTCCATTTCCGAGCCTACTCTAGGAAACGCCTAGTTGCCGCACAAAACCCCAGAACTGTCCGGAGACCGACCCCTGTGCTCCTGGCACCAAGCGGGACACCCAAAACGTCCATAAGGTTGCCGCAACCCCTTAGGCCCACCCGCCGAAAATGTGACCATCGTCTACACTCTAACAAGAAATGCTTCACAGTCTCATCACCCTCCCCACATTCACACAGTGGCGAGTCCCTCCACCCAAGCCAACACATGTGGGCATTGAGGAGCGCATGCCCCGTCCTAAGATGGGACAGTACTCTGCCTCCCGTCTAGAAAGACGTTCGAGGGCCACCGGGACTGAGACCAATGGCTGCAGAGCATGTAGGACGTAGGTGCCCACCATTCAGACCTCTATCCCACTCCTCTTGTCACTCGGCCGTAGAAAGTGACTGCAAAACAAGATACAGATCCCGATGGGCTAGGGTACACAAGACCTGATCCAAGCCTTCTGCTCTGGAAAGAGCATCAGCAGCCTCATTCCCATGAATTCCACTGTGGCCTGGAACCCACCAAATGTTAACCACACAGCCCTCGTGCGCCGCCCGCCGAAGCTTAACCCCGATTTCAAGCGCCAGCGGATGCCACACCCGCAGCAACTAAAAGGACTGCTTGAGAAAGGAAATCCCCGTGACGGAATCCGAAAAAATTCCCAAGCGAGGCACACGAAGATCCAGACCAACGTCAAGTGCAACAGCTAGCGCCACAAGCTCCCCCACAAAGCTAGAAGGGACAAAGGGAAGCCGTCGCGAATAACACTGCTTAAAATCCTGGACGAACACCCCCACCCCACCAGACCATGTATCCCGACAGAAGGAGGCATCACAGAAGTTGCAAACCTCACCATCCACACTCTCACCATGGGACCCCTGTTCAGGGTGAAACACCTCAACCAGCCCACCACACCACTCCCAGGGACATGGCGGTGGCACAACCATGGGCAACCGGAAACTTTTGAGACACCCTCTACCCAGCAGGGAGGTACCCAAGCCTAATGAACCTAAGCGCTGCCGCGCGAGCAGTCCCTGCAAGCCATAGTCACAGACAATTCTTGCAACAGGGTCTGCCCCACCCCTAGCAACAGCCCGAAGGCAAACTGCCGCCAACAAATCCCTCGCCCTAACACGGACAGGTTGCTCACCAGCCTTCACCAGTAAAGCCAGCACTGGGGTAGAAGGCAAGCGTTGACAGGAACTTGCACCCTCTCTAGAGCCCTCCCGCTCGTGGCCAGGAAAGGCAGATGGAAGTATGCGGCAGCCCTGATATACACCCTGTAAAAGATAGACAGGACTGCTCGTCTAGCCAAAAGCCTGTGTGGTGGCTAACAATTCCTGGTGCACGTGCTAAGGATTGAAAACTATCGTCCAAACCGTTGATTGTTGATGGGTAAAATGAAATTGGCACAGTGTGGAGTTGGAGTTAGAGCACCTCGGAGTTGTTGTGAAGTTGGGGTTGGGGCAACTTGGAGTTCTTATGGAGTTGTGCGTAACGGTGTTCACGCTGATGTGTGGGTTTGTGGGTTTGTGATAATGTCTATTAAGTTGGTCGAGTTCTTGATGTAGTTAAATGTGTATTTTTAGGTTAGAAGGGGCGTACGGCTGTGTGCCAAGGCCTCTAATAAAATCTGACGAAATTGGCAGCTGGAAACGATGCTATGGCTTATTTAATTCGCAGATGAACGCTTTAGTTTACGTTGTGAGTACGAACCATGATCCTGTACTTACCTAGATCTGAATATATCGATCCCTGTTGCTTCTTTCGTATTATCCTCTTCAATTGGTACTCGTTTGTAGTGCCATGCTACTGGTTGAAACAGGGAAGCTGCTGCACAGACGTGGAGGGTCATGGCAGAAAGCAACATGAATGTGACACGGACTCCGTAGTTTTGAAGGAGGTATTCAGTTAAAAGAGGAAGACAGACACAACCTAAAGATGCTCCACCAGTCGTCAACCCGTTGGCTAAGGAGACGTGTTGATCAAAGTACAAGGTTGTCAAAACTATGGTTGGAAATACCACGAAGCTTAAGCCAACACCTATAATAGAATAAAAGAGAACAATAAAAACTGTTGTTATGCTATAAATTGATGCATAAAGTATGCACATGGGTTAAAACCAGTAACCAGTATGAGAATTTTCCTCAACTCTACGAACAGCTCAGCGCTGTTGGCACAGTTGATCTTAAATAAATAAAACGTGCAATAACTTTTCCCACCCCTCAATGTAACGTCACTGCTAAGCATCGGACTCGTTGGCTTTCGATGTCGTCTTTCCACTGAATCCACTAACTAAAGATGGCGAACCTACATTTTTTCTTCAGTATCTTTATTAAATGAAAACATGTTTAACAATAGGTGGAGATTGCATTCAGAAATCACTCGATTATAAAAGAAACTTATTTACTGGCTGGCATTTAATGAAAACTGCTTGGTAAAAGCTCTCGACAACGCAGGCTTGGTGGTGAACGCACACTCATGCATACATTGAAACACTGTGTCCAGTTTTAAATCACTGAAATGCAACGTCATTTTTGATGGCAGTAACAAAGCTCCACGATTAAACCGACATAATTGGGTTGGTTAGGCCACTTGATCTGTTCAACTAGTTACAGAACGTGCTTATTGTAAAATACCCCTAAATGGCGCATTCAACTTGCAGTATGCGTCTTACGAACTCAATGCCTGAAAGCCACTCTGTGCTCTACCAAAAAACATATGCATATGCAATCTTCGATGGTGGTTCGCTTACTTACGCGCTGACTAATCAACAACTTTAAGATGGTTGCTTAAAAGATGCTTCTAGTGAGAAGAAATGGACAGAATTTTTATTTTTTATCGCTGAGAACCATCCTAAAATTACACTGGTTCAACAATTAACCAATTAAACAATTAGAACAGCTGCAGTTCTAACTGTCCAAACGGTTTCATATATTCTACCTCATGTCAAAGTGACACAGTGATTGTTCTGGGAGCGATCCATTACCGACAATCTTTCGAGCGAAATTCCTGGCAGCGAATCTGCTCATCAGCGTGAAACAGCTGTTTTGTGCATAATATTGTGCAGAAAACAGTCATGTTTCACGTTGATGAGCAGATTTGCTGCCACGAATTCCGCTTCAGAACTCTGTTTTTTCTGCACACATTACCTCAAGTCCGAAGTACCAATTTCAGTTATTATTGCCAACCAAGGAATAATTTAGCAGGCATGTCCCGCGAGTACCATGAAGGTAATTCTGTAGCGATATTTCGAGGGAATTTCCACTAGCACTCTCGCACGAGTACGCTCCTTGAAAATTATATACTTTAAAGGGCAATTACATCCATTTTGACATGCATGTTTGACTTTTGGATCACTTACACAATAACTAAACGTAAGAATTGCGGTAAGAATACGTTACGTACTTCCGATATAACAATTTAATTACTGCATCACCAAAACAGGACACGGAGGTCGCTATTGTTTTGCTGGAAGGCGCAGAAATTAATGCCGACAGACGGCTCTCTTCGATTTCGACTCGCAGCCTTTTGAGATAGCTGTATTGACTGTGAGGAACTCAAGCGTCTGACAGCCTTAGCTGGCCACTGCACTGCCGGCCAGCTAAGGCCGTCAGACGCTTGAGTTCCTCACAGTCACTACAGCTATCTCAATCGGCTGCGAGTCGAAATCAAAAAGTGACATCTGTCGGCATTAATTTCTGAGCGTTCCAGCAAAACAATGGCGACCTCCGTGTCGTGTTTGGTGATGCAGTAATTAAATTGTTATATCGGACGTAATTAACGTATTCTTACCGCAATTCTTGTGTTTAGTTATTGTGTAAGTGATCCAAAAGTCAAACATGCATGTCAAAATGGATGTAATTGCCCTTTAAATTGCAACTTGGCCATTGCATTGGGGGAAAATAAGGGATGGGTATAATGTGACAAATTCCACTATTTCGCAAATAATCTTCGAATTCTTGGGAAGGTAATTGTGGGCCGTTGTCAGACACTAGTACTTTACAGAAACCCATGCATACCAAACAATTCTATAAACTTGGGTATTATCGTAGCAGTTGTTTTTTCTCATATCAATTATGAACGGATACCTAGTGTTCATAATAATTAGCTACATGCGGCCTAATTTCTGCACACATAATTGAAGGGTTGGGCTAACTAAAATACCGAGTTTGTGTTTCCGATGAGGGGATAGTCTGGAGCAAATCACCTGATGCAACATTGTGTAATCCAACTGTTGATCAATATTATTAATGCTTCCCATTTCAGTGACCTTACGAGTTTTGC
This sequence comes from Lithobius niger, assembly GCA_023313725.1. Lineage (NCBI taxonomy): Eukaryota > Metazoa > Arthropoda > Chilopoda > Lithobiomorpha > Lithobiidae > Lithobius > Lithobius niger. The sequence goes on from JAHWFP010111755.1 coordinate 5,282, forward strand.
AAGATCTTTCAACGTAGGTCACCACCCCTTTAATATTGCCAAGCCCACCTTCGTTGACTCCTCAAAGACCACTTGAGACACCTGCAGCAAAACCAGAATACGATGAGGGTCAAATACTTGCCATGGAGTAGGAATGGGAATGGTGCTAGTACAGTGAGTGGAGTTGACGATAAGAGAGAGAGAGATCCTTGTCCTCCCGTACTAAAAAAAAAAAAACAATTTCCGGTCCATTAGAGGCTACTAGAGAGCCTTCTAAGCTTTCAAGTGCTTCTGCCACTGAATGTGTAATGCGTAAATTTAAATGTGCTATAGAGCAGTGACATTTGCCGCCATATTGGCACCAGTATGGGTTTTGGAGGGCATAACTACAGGTGCAAAAATGGAGAGAAAAACAACGGAAGATCGGATTTCTTAGGCTTAAAATAACGTTGTTTTCTCCAACAACAAAAATCGCGCGTTTTCGGTCTAAGAAATCACTCTTCACAGCATCGGCTTCAGTATGACGCCCTTCTGTTTCTCTCTGCAGTGCCCCTTGCAGCTAACCCATTAAGGCTCCAGCATAGAGTTATATACAATAATACTACGTCGTGTTACTGCTCTATAGTGAAACTCTCACGACTAAACCTTTTGATATAATCACTTCTTTGTATCATTTCTTGTTGGTTTACTTGGATTTGCTTGGGCTATTCAGGTTCCGAAGACCTGCTACAAGAAGAAGCTTATTCTGGTACAACACTAATCCAAAATTAACCTTTTATTGAATTTATCTCGTAGTGGTCACGTGTGTTTATTTTCTAGGGTTTCTAATTCATAAATAGGTTATCAAATGATATATAGTGCATTTAAATATTAACTCCTTAATGCTACCTGACATAATTGAAAGTGTATTAGGTAGCATTATTTAACAATTATTATTGTAACTTTCAGTTTCTTTTGAAGGAGGAGTAGCGTGGTGTACCTTACCATAATATACCTTAATTGCCCTTACTGTACGTAGATCTTCACTCCACACAATGTATAGGCATGTGGCCCCAACACGCATGTAATAAAAAGAGTAGGTATGTACGTGCCACATTTCCGTCTTGCCCCAATCATAACCAACATAAGATAGGATAAAACCAAAGCCGGACGCACTTGCAGATAAAAACATACTAATATTTCTGCACCATATAAAAACGCATACACATTCGCGATGCCTTCATCAGAGAAATGAAAACACCAATTCACATTGGTACAGGATCGGACTGGGTTATTTTTTTCCCCCATCTGTCCGACAGTCAAGAAAAACACCGGTCGGGTGGTGGGTTGGGGGGAGCAAGCTTCATTCTTTTTAAAAATGTGGAAATTACATAGACTAATTTTTTTGGGAGGTGGGTGAGAGACCCTAAAGTGCTTGTCTATCGACACTGATATGGTGATCGAATTTTGAAAGATTTTTGTAATGAAAGAAATTTGTAATGTTGGAAAAATTCATAACAAATTTCATAGCAGATGAGCAAACCCGAATGGATACAAGGGTATGGACCGGAAAAATGTGCCTAACACTTTGTCCATACAAAAGGCCGTATATCTTGCAAAATGAGGCCTCCGTATCAGCATGGAACATACAACATTTAACAATCTGCCTTATTTCCGTGTGATACGCAGCACCTTAACTTGAAAACAATCCGATCAATAATTTCAGAAAATAATCGGTTTTCTTAAGTTCATCATTATGCTAAAAAAAAACTGCATTAATAAGTTAAAACGGCGAAGTTTAACCAAAGAAGCGAAAGTTTCGGATTGGACGAATGTTTCATCAACTGTGTTGTTGCCAATGTATCTATGCGATACGAGTGATGTGATATGTGTTGTTATAGTAACATTTTAGTTACGTCCTTTCCATTTTATCCCCCCCCCCCGGGGGGGGGTGGAGTGGGGGGAGGGAATATAGAAAAGCTAATATTAAAAATATTTTAATAATAAATAAAAAGCATAAGGTGACGGGGTACCTTTTCTCAAGGGCGCATCTACCATTGGCATACGGCCCAGTCCGACCTCGCATTGGCACAAGATCAATCTAACAAGCAGTTTTGTGTCTCCGAATATTGGTGCTGTTACTTCCTAGCTCCAATATGGCCGTGCAACACTTCTCACGCATTTACTCTTATGATAGCAACAGTATTCGGTGACACAAGACTGGTTGTTAGATTGACCCTGTGCCAATGCGAGTTGTTGTTTTCATTTTCTCTGACGAAGGCATCGCGAATGTGTAAGCGTTTTTATCTGTAGGTGCGTCCGACTTTGTTTTTATCTTACCTTCACCGTACTCTCTTCAACCTGTCATAACCAACCTTGCCTAGTGAGGCCTTTCATTTAGTCCACCCTTAATGGTGTGTGTAAATACCAAACTTTCTTGTGTTTATAGTGTCCGCGGCCTATCTTGAGTTCGCCCCAGAACGAATACGGATAATCGATTGTATGTTTTCGATAGCAGAGTACCTTGTTGATATCCTAGATGGTTACAAAAACAATGGCGGCCGTCGATTAAAGCCGCTCACTCCAGAAAGATGTAGCCGCTCATAAAATACTTGCAGGACTCAAGTTACGCTGCGAGCACAATAGGAGTGTTTCAAAAAGTCTATTATTGTAATACGTAAGTGAAAATCGACTGGTTAGCCCCTTAAAAAGATATTACAGATACTTGAAACACTTACCAACAATGATCCCATACACGAGTAAAAGCTGAGTCGAAGTCTGGACTTGGTAGCATAACCCCAAACCTGTGGACATTAATAATCCACCCGTAACAACGACAAATCGATGAGAAAAACGACGGCTCAGCAGAGTTGATACAGGAGCTATCGACAAAAAAAAATTATAATTAGACTTCCTTAGAACTGTAATCTGTTCTTGAAAGGCAACAGAAACTGTCGATGGCGGGAGTAACTAGTAAACCAAGCGTTGGATAGGGAATAGAATCAATAGAGCAGTGCCATTTGCCACCGTATTGGCACCAGTATGGGTTTTGGAGGGCATAACTACAAGGTGCACTACATAAACATGGAGGGAAAAACAACGGAAGAGCGGATTTCTTAGGCTTAAAATAACATTGTTGTCCCCAACAACAAAAATCGCGCGTTTTAGGTCTAAGAAATCACTCTTCACAGCATCGGCTTCAGTATGACGCCCTTCTGTTTCTCTCTGAAGTGCCCCTTGCAGCTAACCCATTAAGGCTCCAGCATAGAGTTATACACAATAGTACTACGTCGTGTCACTGCTCTATACCTGGAGTATTTGCGGCGCCACGCGTTGTTAGGCCTTATTCCTGAGATGAGACTTATTAGGCGAAGGGTTACTAGGCAATTTTTAGGTGCCTAGGAAGGAAAAACTGGGCCCAATATGCAAAATAATTTTTACTTGGGACACCGAGTGACAAATCCGGATACCTCTTGACGTGGCTAAACTTACGGTTCTATCCCTATCATGTTTACGGTATATATGTGGCTCCACCAATCACAAACTCTCCTGTACGGCTATGCAATCTTTGGTACTACCAAAGCCCCCTAAGTAAAAGGTCGTCTCATCACTATCAGAAATGTCGACTAAACCAAATCATCAAGGACGGGAGCCCAGATAGTACGTGGTACCACCACTAGACACCAAGCGCCGAGTTCGTAAAACTGAAAGGTTTCAAAATTCTGCCAATGCAGGTTGCGATACACGACAAAGCTCGTCGATTTTATTTTTCTAAGCATTATGGAAGGTGCCGATGACACCAGGGAGTCAAACTGCAAAAAAAATGGGTTCCGGTTCGGGTAACAGTTCAGCTCTGGATAGTTTCCAGTTCAGTGCCAGTTTTCTGAATAATTAGGAATAATGGTTCGGTTCAAACCAGTTTTAACCGGTTCACGCCAGTTCAAAACACCAGCAGTAAAATAACTGATTCAAAAAACCGGTAAAATGACCAATTCAAAAACCGGTTTTCAATAATTGTATTTATTTATTTTTCTAATTCACGACGGGCTAACATCATATTTTGAGCAAATATAATACAAACTTCCTTTAAAAAATGTAAACTGTTGGCCTGACATAACTAAATTTTAACTATTGCGTTAATATAAAGGTAACTGGGAAATAAGCCATCAGTGAAAAATCATGCAATATAGAATAATGTAGTACAATAAGAAAGACATCATTATACAAGCAATTACATTTTATTCAAGCGACGTGACACGGATTCGATCTGGAGACCAATCCATCACTATAGTTTACTGCCGTAGCGCCTTTACCCATATGTCCACTTAGGGATAGTGTATAACTTTTTGCTGAAGCCTTGTTTCCCAATTATCTTAACATTATTTGCAGAAATTTATGTCTATTGATTACATCAAGAATTTTTAGGGTTGGGTAGGAGAATTTGTAACTCTAAAAAGTCACTATTGAAACGTCCTATAGATCCATTCCAATTAGTTCCATCAGAGTTTTCAGAGGGCGCCACGTGTTCCACCTGGTAATTTTTGCTCTTTTTCAGCTCAAATCTAAAGTAAACTAAATTACAACTAAGCTAAACTAAATAATAATTAAATACAAGCTAGATTCATTTAGTTCAGTTTAATTTTAGGCTGAAAACTGAGTAGAAATCCCCAAATAAAACTCGTGGCGCCCTCTATAAACTCAGACGGAACTAATTGGAATGGATCTAGGACGTTTCAGTATGGGGTCTCAGTCACAAATTCTCCTCCCCAACCCTACCAATTCTTGATTACATTAATATTTAATAGATTCCGCAAAAAAATCCAAAAGTGCAAGCAGCAGGATGAAAGGCTGCCTTAATAAAAAATAATAATAAACAAATCCTTAAAATCAGCGAAACACGAAAAACCCCGTGTAGGCTAAGGTATTTCCACAAGATATTGTTCGTTTTGAAGTTCTACATTCGTGTATCGAAAGCAATCACATTACAACAGACTAATGTAAGATTTTAGATGTTTGATTGTTTTCCTCGTTCCTTTGATTTGTGTATTTGCATTTATTTGGTATTTATTTGCATTTTTTCTTCATTGCGTGTGGTCGCAACCATTATCGGTCGAACGAAGCCATAGTCACAGCTGTTACTTTAATAACGGGTCCAGTTCAGTGAGCCATCTTTATGCCAGTGAAGGAATGGCCTTGTCAGTAAAGGTATTATTTTAGTGATGTGGGAACGGATTGGGTTGCTGCTTCGAATCCGGTTACAGGAAGGCAAACCAAGCAGTGTTACATAAAAATACGAACTATTTGTTCGCATTTCTGTGTAGCTCTGCTCGGTTTGCCTTCCCGTAACCTGTTAACCGTGCTTTATACTCCATTACTTCGAATCCGGATCATGCCACTCCAACGAAATCTATGTGCATGAAGTTGGCTTAATGCACTACGTTGTTTCTATAGTGTATGATTTTTGCTGTTTGTCTTGTTTTCTTCTTTCCCTTATACATCACACTTCATTTAATATTCATACTATATTCACGTCGATTGTAATGCATGACCAATTCATTACACGTAACAAGAAAGAATGCAATATTAGCGAGGGTGCACATGCACGTGCGGTCGCCGCTGCGGTACCGCATTTGCGGTTTGGTTTACGTGCCATCTGTTGGATACTGCACACGTACCTGCGTCCACGTTGCGTTACCGCCCGCCGGTCGCCCGCCGCTCGTGCGGTCGCTTTGCACCGCAATTCCCCATCCCCCCCCCCCCCCCCCCGTCAACGCAGCGTTAAAAAAACCGCAATTGCGTCTCTGAGTACCTTGGATGACTTGAGCGGTGCACACGTCCACCGTTTACCGCAAAAGCGTTACAGAAAATTCGTCCTCTCGGTACAGATTGACAAGTTAAGAGAAGGACGGACAACATTGAGAGCGACACCATCACAACCAAGACGTGTGACAACATGACGCAACATAACTGATGTATAACGACGGGCATAATGACACCTCAACAAAGGGACAACAACGTCGCCCAGTCAAATTGCCTCACAACTTATTACACGGGTAGAGAGGAAAAATACCGAGCAATTAAAGTAACATCCAGCCTACCTTACAACCTTCCGCCTGCCTCACAACACCCACGCGACGATCACATCCGCGTATTAACCACAGCTAAGGTCAACTGAGACGGTAGCTTCGTTCCTCGAAGCGAAAAACGTAGCTACTGTCTCAGTTGGCATTGCGCCTAATAGTCCAGCCAGCGTGAACCCATTGATTGTGTCGTCAAAAACCGGAATGATTCTTGTATTTTAAAATCACAATTTATAATTTTCTAGACTAGTGTCTTATAATTTTGCTTCGGCGACCTATTGGAATAATTAATTTTAATTTTTACTGCATTAGCCTTCCAGATTTTTGATCTCATAGTAATTGCTAGCAAACGATTAAAATTAATACTGTGCACACACAGATAAATCTACCAAGGTCATTGTAGGCGCGCGATGCATCATTTATGTTCGGAACGAACGTAAATAAAGTTAGTAATATTCAACAGAAAATCTCCTAGACGTCACATTTTAAAACGCATTTTTAGCAAGGGAAAGACTAACGGTAAGTAAATAGACCTTTGGGGCCGTACTTGATGTGGAGGATCGAGAAAAATGGCGCTGGGAGGTATATCCCTTTAAGACTTGCTCACTATGACCACATGGAAAATCCGTAACAACATGTTAACAACTCGTATTCGGAAAATACCGTGACAATCGCATGCATAGGATAAACTCAGTTCCATTGATGCAAAAGGAACATGGGAGCCAAACACCCTTATTAGCAATTTGAACGGATATAGTGCCCAACTTAGCACATTTTTGTTTCACAAAATGCGTCCACCCACCCAAGGGTTGGATTGGTTTGGGTGAGTTAGAATTTGTAGGAAGCTCCTCCAGGAAGCTAAAGAGAGAACTACTATAGTTCTGCAGATCACACGCATGAACGCCAGGGGTTTTTACTTGCGATTTTGTGATCGTTCTGTTAATTAGGAAAAAAATTACTTCTCATATTTTACTTAAATTGGCCATTCCAACGTGGTCTGAGTATTAATGAACACTCGCTAATACAAATAAAAAAAAAGAAAATAGACTTAATTAAGTGTGAATATAGGCCTAATTAAACCTGGCACCATCTATTGTGTCAACTCACTATTACAAACAGGACGAAAAGCCAAATGGGCTCGAAAAGTCATAAATAAATACAGATGCATCCTATTTACGTTGCCTTTTGGACTTAAATGTCAGACTGTCTGAGCGGGAATTGAACCCACGATTTTTTAGACCGTGACATGTCAATGTCAATGTCAAGGTCGCAAAGGTCGTGGGTTCAATTCCCGTACAGTCTGACAGTCTGACATTTACAGTAAGTCCAAAAGGCAACGTAAATTGTTTTGCATCTGTATTTATTTAACTCAAAACTGTCGCATGTAGGAACAAAAGGGCCAGACAAAAACTCTATCTCCGTATACAACCTTGATCCACCTTATAATGAATTTTAAAACAGGCCTTATTTTCAGCTGCCAGGTTATAGAGCAGTGACATTTGCCGCCGTATTGGCACCAGTATGGGTTTTGGAGGGCATAACTACAAGGTGCACTACATAAAAATGGAGGGAAAAACAACGGAAGAGCGGATTTCTTAGGCTTAAAATAACGTTGTTTTCTCCAACAACAAAAATCGCGCGTTTTAGGTCTGAGAAATCACTCTTCACAGCATCGGCTTCAGTATGACCGCCTTCTGTTTCTCTCTGCAGTGCCCCTTGCAGCTAACCCATTAAGGCTCCAGCATAGAGTTATATACAATAATACTACGTCGTGTCACTGCTCTATACGACAAATCAGTTGGTTGATACCTAGAAGGCTTTATGTTGGAGCAAATGTCAGCCAGCCATGGTCAACTTCATTTTATATTGATTTAGAAGGGAAAACCTACCGATTTGGTTAAATGCTAGAATATATTGAAGCACGTTGCAGTTTCTTGGTCCTTGTTCTTCATATACTCCTGTCTACACATATATCTTACACCAACACAGATTTTGTTTAAGAGGATACTTACCAAGTAACCTACAAACGGCGTTGCATATTATGGGCATCCAAGCCATTTCACTTCTCCCTGATGGAAAAATATCCCTCATCACGCCGACCATTAAGATACCTCCAGATACAGTGATACCGTAAGAGATCAGATATATGATGGCCGAAGCTGCAGCCACGACCCAGCCCCAACCGCCATCCGGTGGTGCGTTCCGCCATTTAGCTCCATCTACAAAATAAGAAAGGAATTTTCACATAATCAGGTCGTTATGAGCACGTTCCTAAATTAATCGAAAAGAGCTGCGGCCGATTCGACCAGACCTAGCCACTTCCATCAAAATTAACACCATAAAGTCATAAAAAAGTGACTTCATCAAAAGAAATTTCAGTCTTTTAGGAACAAACTCGTTGATTCAGTGTAAACATGAGCGTGTGTTCACCACCACGCTCGGTTTGTCAGGGGGGTTGCTAAGCACTTTTCAGTTAAATACTGGCCGACAAGTACATTTAAACAGTTTCTTAAAATTCATCGATCTGTTTAGCGACACATTGCACCAAACGCGATCACTTTCATGAAGACTTCAAGACGGTGGTCATGTACCAATTGTTTTAGAACTTACCTGCTTTATGCATCGATGAGCAACATGGCGGCGATGTCAATTGGCAACAAAATGCCATGAATATTACTCCATCACAGTTGCGTTATCCTTGTGTTGTCAAGGGGGCTGCTAAGCAGTTTTATGTTAAATACTGGCAGATAAATACGTTTCTTACTTGTAGTCAAGTGACTTGTTACCTACCTTCTTTTCGATTTGTTGGGAGGACCGGTGTGACGACATTCTCCAACATTTGTTAATTACATTTACAAAAATAATCCCAGCGAAGAAAAACTGCAGGTCCGCAGTCTTCAATCAGCGGAATTAGCCGAAAAAACCGCCTCAAAGAGCCGATCAGTCCGATCCGACGCTTCAGCAGTGACGTACGTTGATGATAGGAATATTAATCGTGCATTTAGGAACAATTTTGCCAGTCACCTTTGTACTTTCATTATTGACTCTTTCTTTACCAGTCGACAAAGCCATTAACCAAAGCAAGCCAAACACTGTTTGAGGTCCTATGTACAGTGTATTTTTTTCAACTCCACCCCAAACCAAAATTGAAAATGTGAAGTTTATTTTTTACTGTTTAACACCATCGCAAAATTGTTTACGAATATTAATTAAAATATATATATTTGGTGAATTATTTAACCCAATTTCCAGACTTAACGTTTCGTAGTGTGAGGTAGTGTATCAAGTATCACGCTAGTGGTCCGTCAGCCAATGCAGGTGTCATTGTCAGACCTCATTGGCCGCCAGTGGCTATGGTACACACATTATCCGAAAGTTATATGGATTCACGGTTTTCACGAATGTGACGATGGCGAGGGTAAATAAATATGCGGCCAAGCAGCCTTAACGTCGTCGAAATACCGTAAAAATGTGTAGCCTAAGAGTGTCATAGCTGTTTCTCAATAAAATGTGTCACCTGCTTCTAGGTGAAAAAAGGTGTAAACACGGTTGATTTTCTGACTTTCATTTACGAACGGAAGCACGTACGCAAGCACTTACGGAAGCATTTACGGAAGGTACTACCCAGACAAAAAAAAATTACGCAACTGATCGGTTTGAAATTTGGCATTTGGTATTCAGTTCACATTTGACTGGGAATAGCAGCGCGGTTTATGGTTTCAGTATAGGGCAGTGACATAACCCAGTATTATTGTATATAACTCTATGGTGGAGCCGGTAAATGGGTTAGCTGCAAGGGGCACCGGAGGGGGAAAAGAAGATCGTCTTACTGAAGCCAATGCTATTAGACTGGATTTCTTAAGCCTATAACGCGCGATTTTTGTTGTTGGAGAAAACAACGTTTTTTAAGCCTAAGAAACCCGCTCTCAAAGCACTCTCTTGACTAGAAATGCCGTTGTTTTTCCTTACATTTTAATCTAGTGCACCTTGTAGTTATGCCCTCCAGATGCTATCTCGTAGGCAATATGACGTCACTTGACGCTGCCCTATTGGAGAAGGACTCCGATACAGCAAACAATTACAATCACTTGTAATGCTATTTTTACCAGCGTTCGGAACACGCCACCTGTAATCAAAAATATTGTTCCCCTCTGTGAAGGTTTGACATGATTTACCGGTATGCGTTGCTAAGGCCAACAACATTATTAGCATCGACCAAATTAGCATCGCAGCATTTAGGCCTATCGAGTTCTCCCTCGCAGGAAGCAAAGGAATGCATAAACCAAAACTTTTAAACGCAACAAACAAGCCACGTGGCTCCTTAATTATTGAGTAAAAATTTGGTACGCCCTCGTGCCCCTGGAAACAAGCTGTAAAGATTAACGATATTAGTGCCACTGGATGACGCCAGGGGATTTTCTTTATATTTTTCCGTGGCGCCATCTAGTGACATCAGTATCGTTAATCTTTATAGCTTGTTTCCAGGTCCACGAGAGCGTACCAAATGTTTACTCAATAATTAAGGAGTCACGTGGCTTGTTTGTTGCGTTTAAAAGTTTTGCTTTGTCCATTCCTTTGCTCCCTGCGACAGAGAATTTTATAGGCCTAGATGTTGCAACGCTAATTTGGTGGCAACCGGCCTTTAAGCCAAATGATTTAAAGAAACAATTGGTGTGATTCTGAAAGTGACATTGTCTGTAAGTAGCAAAAATATGAACTCTCACTGTTAATTTAAGCGAAAACTCAAAAAAAGTAGCGTTAAAATAGCAATTACGTGGGTTGTTTTCTAAGAAAAGTAAATTTCGGATTAATTTTTTTGGTAGACAAATTTAAAAAAAAAATATCGGGCTCCCTAAGTCCAGCGGGCTCTGGGCTTAGGCCGATTGTGTATTCCGTCCCTGATAACATCATGTTATTTTACTTTGGTACACCAAGTGTTATAGAAACTGAGACTGCGTTTTACGATTCCCAACTTGCTACCGCTACTAAGGCAATTTTCGTTGAACTATAGAAATTGGTTAGGGCTTCTTATCTATGCCCACTTGAAGGATGCTTTTAGTTGAACCACATTGTAAAGTTTATTTGCTAGCGAGCGTTCTATAGGTTTCGACAGGTTTAGGGGCGTTTGGGGCATGAGGAACTGCCTGCGTAATCATGCTAGTTCGATCAGTCGCCGCTAGAGCACAGCTGGAGTCCACTTGTGGTTCTTTGATTATTCCGTGCACCAGGGAATAATTATTAAGCACAGAATATGCCTAGTTTGCCTGCCAGGGTACCTAAAAATGTCTGGTAGATATTCGCTAACGCAAATTTTTTACTTCAATTTATGCAAACACAAATATAACACAAATATAAGCCTAATCACACAAATACAAGCCTAATTTCACGTGGCGACATCGAATATAAAGTGCCAACCACTGCTGCTGATAGCGTGTTAGTTGAAAAATAGTCCAGATTAGCTCTCTGCCCCTAATCGACGCTTGAACATTATACCTGGCTACGGCTTTGAAGCAGTTAGCTTCTTTGCCATCCAACCACACCATAATGGCAACTTCCACCCGTAATTACCCGATTTACAGGCACACACGTTTAAGGACTTTTAACACGCTATAAAATTCCTAAATTTACCTGTATTACAGTGTTGATTGCCATTAACCTGCGCCCGCGCGACACCCATGTCGATCAAAACAGCTATGAATCTTCCATCAACGCGATGCACAAAGGATGTTAGGAATGTCAGCAACCATAGTTTTTGCCCTTTGCTCCAATCAACCTTCACTTAAAAAGGATTCAGAGGCTTAACGTGGCTTTACGAGCTTGATTTAAAAGTCTGAGCCTATAGTAAGTTACAGCCAATGCAAGTCAAATGTTGTAAGCAGACTGCCTTACGACCGGCCTTGTGGGCATCACAATGGAGATTAGTAAGCCGCGAGTGCCGTCTCTTTTTCGGCTTATTTTGAAATAGTTTAGTTTTATAACCATTAACGGGACACCCGGCCTGCCTTATAACATTCCGCATGCCTTATAAGAGCTACGCGCAGATCGCCATCCGCGATTTATCAAAGCCAAGGTCGGCTGGGATGGTAGCTGCGTACCTCGCAGCGTAGAACGTAGCTGCGGTCTCGGTTGGCTTTGGGAATAGTACGCAAAACAGTATCAAGTTAAAGATTGTGTCGTCACAAACCTGAATGATTCTCGTATTTTAACACCACGATTTATAATTTTCTAGGGAAGTGTCTTATAATTTTGCTTCGGCGATCTATTGGAATAATTAATTTTAATTTTTACCGCATTAGTCTTTAAGATTGTTGATTTCACGGTAATTATTAGAAAATTAGTATATGCACACACAGAGATGAAACGTCATGATCATTGTAAGCGCGCAAAGCATCATATACTGCGGGACGCAGTAAATAACAGAAAATCTAACAGAAAATCTCCTATAGACGCCACATTTTAAAACGGGTTTTAACCAAGGAATTGACTAACGGTAAGGAAATAGACCTTTGGGGCCGTACTTGATGTGGAGGATCGAGAAAAATGACACTGGGAGGCATATCCCTTTAAAAGAAAAATATGTCGATTTTCACTTGAATGTTACAATAAAATAGCAGACCGTTTTAAACAGTTTTAAACACCTAGCTTGAAAACGTTAAGGGGACACGCTGAACGGTTGTCGACGAAGGAAGACAATTAATTCACTCAGATCTTCACGAACCACAAATTACACCACCCATGCGTCGGAGGACAATCCCATGAAAAAATGCAGCTGACGTTCGCAAACGGACTTGGGTCCTGAAGAGTCTCCCTACCCCCTCCAAGCCTTACGAAGTTATATTCCGTAAAGTGATTTGAATAAAATTTGAATAGCATTATAAAAAATTCATTCAGATTTAAAATTTACAAAAACAACAAACTGAAATTATAAAAGAAGAATGTAAATCTAGAAATTGCTTAGATGGCGTCAGTGTCGGAATGGGCTAGCGGGGGTACCTAGGGATCATTGGAGAGACCCCCCTGCAGGAGGCTCTTGTTTAAAAAAAAAATAACATTTTTTTGTTGAAAAATGTGAAATGAATTCGTGTGAAAATTGCAACTCTCAGTTTCAGGAAACTGTTTAATTCTCGGCGATTGCAGCAATGGTCAGGTTTTTTATTTAACCTCCTAATACTCAGTGGGATTAGCTTGGCAACTAATGTACCAACTTGGCAGCATCCTTTTTTGCTCAGATATCACTACTTTGATTGGCTGAACCTTGGTGGGTTCTTTCACCCTTGTGGGTTTTGTTTCAGATCAAGACACACGCTAGAGTGTCGCCCGCAAAAATAAAACGATAACATCCAGATAATATACTATCTAGTATAGTTGTTGCCGGCCTAGCTGATTCCCGCTGCTTAAACTCGGCTGTAATAGTCAGCATTATTGAAACAATAGTGTTTGTTTCTAATTGTTAGAGCGCATATCCGTTCTCATTATCGGCCGCTCGCCCTTTTTCTTTGCTACCGTGGCAAGAATGAGCCCACTAGCCTTCTTTCTGATTGTTGAAGCTTCGTTTGTTCAAAGGGTTCAAAGGGTTTCAAAGGGTTTAACGAGCGTTAACCACTCCTGGTCATCTGCCCGAAGCCCTAAGGCCCTATGTCTGCAACAGCCAGATTCCCAGGCGGTAACCCACCCAAGTATCATTCCAGCCCAATGCTTCTTAACTTCGGGATCTGACGAGAACCGGTGTTTCCAGCACTGCAAGGCCGCAGACATCGGCCATTCGTTTGTTTAATCCTCCCTAACAAAGCCTCATCAAGTCTGCTCACATCATTAAGTCTGCTCCTGAGCTAAGTTTGCTCCTAAGCGAAATATAGTATATTAACACTGGCGATAGCCAGTGATAGTAAGGGTCGACGTAGGATCTCTGTGTAAACTTTCAACTTTAAGAGCTTATAACTCCGTCAAAATTCAAAAATTTTAAACCAAATTTGGAATCTAGCCTTGACTAGTCAAGGCTTGTCTACAGTCCAAAAATTGTGAAATTCAGTCCAGCCAACCCCGAGATACAGAGAGGGGCCAAATAGACAACTTCATGTTCTTGGTCTTGTTCTGGGGATGTACCTTTCGTCTGTCCTCTCTACAGGTCAAACTATTTGTCCTGTAAAGCTGGTTCTTAGCTCATTTTACAGATTTTGCTCTGTAGATGTCCCATTTCCATAAGACCTTTTCAAACTGGTCAAGTGGTTCAGGGGTTAGGGAGCTCTAAACGACCAGATTGATTGTTTTGTGTTTTAAACATTGTTATTATGCAACAATACCATTTAGCAAACGCCAGCTGCAAGACATAGACTGAAGATTAAAGGATTGGTTTCTATTGTGAACACTAGCGATAGCCAGGTTTGTAAGGCCATAGCTATTTACTGAGCTTAAAGGCGGCGCAACAAAACAAACAACAAATTAATTATAAAGGTGTCACACATACCCAACCCCTCATCCACCACCACACCTATTTATTACAATTCTCAAAATAACACGGATTAATAAACAAAAACGTATCGTTAAGAATTAAAAGTGAGGGTCTAAAAGTCAAAACCTGTAAGGAACACGGACAAGTTTTGACTGTAAGGGTCTAGGTGTCAAAATTGACCAGCAAGACGCTGCTAAGCATTAGACCCTTACTACCCGGTGATCATGTTAATGACTTAGTAAGGAAAATTGGAAATTAGCCAACAGCGAAAATCATACACTAGAAATAACGTAGTTTAGTAAGCCACCCTTATGCACTTACGTTAAATCGAAGTGGCATGACCCGGATTCGAACCGGCCACCCAGTTCGCTCCCAGATCACTTGCATAGCGCCTTAATCTTTCCGTTGCACTCCGATGAAACGTAAGTGCATAAAGGTGGGTTACTGAACTACGTTATTTCTAGTGTATGATTTTCGCTGTTGGCTAATTTCCAATTTTCCTTAATTTTATTTCCAGCTATTTATGTCTATTTATTAATGACTTAGTAACTTAGACAGAATGGGTGCACACGCTTACGCTTGTAGCAGGTTGTCTTGTTTGGAATCGCTGCTATGTTACCAAACCGAAAAAAATGTCAACCTAAAGCAAAGTAGGAAACCACAACCCACTATCATTGGATCATCTCATGGGTCTTTATACGACGATTTCAGATATCTGTTCGTCAAAAACCGGGTAGTAAGGGTCTAATGCTTGGCAGCGTCTTACTGGCCATATTTGACACCTACAGGTTTCCTTACAGGTTTTGACTTTTAGACCCTTACTTTTAACTCTTAACGATACGTTTTTGTTTATTAATATAGATATGAGCATGGCGACCACTAGACAAGTTGTGTCTTTACAGCAAAGGCAGTTTGGCTGTTTTCAGCCATCTGAGGACAATGCGACAGAAAAGGCTGAAACTTGCTCAAACGTTAAATGAAATAATTGAAAATTGTGCAGTAAGCAATTTTCATATATTTCATTTAACCTTCGAACTATTACTCGATGGGATTAACTTGGCGAAAGAGCTTGGCGTTCGATATCACGACTTCACACGGCCGAAAAGCTTGGCGGGAATCCTTAACAAGTTCTGTTTTGGGGTAGACCGCTTTGGCAAAAAACGGTCTTTGCGATGCTAACTCAACTAGCTTGAAGCCAGAAGCTGAAACCTGTTGCTTTGCCCTAGTGCAAACGGCCTTGTGCAAATGACGGAATGCAAAGCGAGAGTTACAACATGGCTACTCCCATTTCCCAAAGACATGTTGGCATTTATTCGCTCCTGCCTATAAACCTATCCAATCCTTGTTTATATTTATTCGTTTTTATTTTTATTTATCAGCAGTGCACAATATTTCTACCACGAAGCGAGCGAAGTAAACGAGGCTGAATACTTGACTGAATTGTGTGTCTGCTTGTGTGCGTTTTTGTCTGTCGGAATGTGATCGATAGCGTTCGCTATTTTGTACCGATTTGGTTGAAATTTCACGATAACGTAGTTTCAGCGCACGAAATCACAAGTTCGAAGGCGAAATTCATACCTCAAATATTTGCGAAGAAATTCGGCCGAGAATTGGACGGAATACTTGGCAGAACACTGGGCAGAAATCTTACAAGTGGAGCTATGGACTAAATTGAACGCTGGGCAGAAACCATACAAGTAGAGCACTGGATAAATTGAGCGCTGGGCAGAAATCGTATCGATAATGATAATAATGCATTGTAGCCTTTCTCGCTCGGCTGAGAAACTATGTTTAGAACTAAATTATGTATCTAGTTTAGCTTGTGTAGTCAGAACATAGAATGAATATGCCAAAACCGTAATAGTTACAGCGAGAGGAATTATTTTATAGGGGAGGTATTTTTCTAATCACACTCATGTCCTTATACACATTACAAAAGTTGTTTTTTTTAATCTGCAGGAAGCGAAAGGATTATACAACAAGATATTATATATCATAAATCGCTATAAATAATATTAAGGAAAATTGGAAATATCGCCAGTGGAGGATGTGGCCATAGTGGTTAAGGCTCTCTACGAGTGAGCTGGGGACGAACTGGGTTGCTGGTTCGAATCGGGGTCTTGCCACTCCGACGAAACGTAAGTGCATAAAGGCAGCTTACTGAACTACGTTATTTCTAGTGTAGAATTTTCGCTGATGGCTTATTTCCAATTTTCTTTAAGATTATACAATAAACCCACTTTTTAAAAAGTGCAACATGTAGCCTTTAAAAGGAAGTATGTTAAAACCGTCCTGCAGATGCATGACGAGAAGAAGTACTTCAGACTACCTGAAGAAACATCAGGGACACGTGGTCAAGGAAATTGACTTTAAGAAATGGCAAAACTAAGTAAAGAGTATACTAGGACCCATCAGTTGCACAAATAGCCCCAAAATTGGCAAACACGCTCCCAATTCCTTGTGGAAATGTGACAAACAGAAAAAGTGCTATTCACTTTTATAAATTTGCGGCTTTCAAACATTGATGAAAAGTTATTATTTAACGTTCTTTTCTGGAACAGTCAATGTAAGCATAGACTTTGTGATATATTTTTGTCGACAATGTTGACAGTGTGGGAAACTGGTTTCTATACCAAAATAAAATTATAACCGTCTTAGTATGCGCCTTAACAACATTAACTGGCATGACTATTTAAATCAAGATTTTGATATTGAGAAAAAATGGTCTCTGTTCCACGCTGTTCTTCGTGATTTGATATTAAAATTGACTGAATATGTTGCAAAATCAATACATTATTATCCCACGGGAAATCAGAAATGGATTATACCAGAAAGAAAGCTTTGGCGACTGCTTAAAGTTACTCCGAACGGGGAAAATACAGAAATTATATAGAAATTGCATTAAAAATACTAAAAAAAATTAATTATTAATCTTATATGGTGAATGGGGAACACAAAACATCAAAGATGGATCGATGACAGCCCTTTTTAAGTTCGTCAAAAGTAAAACAAAAATTAATTGCAAAATTGCCACCTGTCCCAATTGAATGGTAAATTACTTCTCGGCGACTTGAAGAAATCAAATGCTTTAAGCAGTACTTTTTGTCAAGTTTTTGTAACTGGAGATGGTCAAGATGTAGATGTAACGACGGTAAATGATTGTCCGCTGAATAAAATTAATCTTCTAAATATTACTAAATTGGCAGCTAGAAACAACTTACAGAAATTAAAATATAATAAGGTCATTTGTCCCGATGATTTCTCCACTTTTTTCTACAAAACGTTTTCCAATGAACTTCGGGTACCGCTTTTTCTCATTCTTAAAACATCATAACTATTGGTATTTACCCAATTGCTGGAAAACTGCATGGATCATTCCAATCCATAAAAAAGGCAAAGCGGCTAGCCCGTCCAATTACGGGCCAGTTTCCTTAACATGTATTCCCTGCAGAATACTTTTGCTCGTGATGAAATCCTTTTATATCTACAGAAATGCAATCTTTTGCCTATAGGGTCCAATTAGGTTTCCTTCCACGTAGATCATCTACCCTTCAGTTACTTAAGTGTCTCAACGACTGGATACAGGCTGTGGAAAGTGGAATTTCAATGATGTCATTTACATTGACTTCGCCAAAGCATTTGACTCGGTCGTCCATGTTAAACTACTCCACAAGCTTAAATTATTTGGCATTGGGGGGGGGGGGGGTATCGCTTTCGACTGGATTGCGAATTTTCTTCAGCATTGGAAACAGGATGTATCTGTGGGTGCATGTAAATCATATTACGCCAGCCCCTCAAGGGTTCCTCAAGGATCGGTATTAGGTCCCTACTATTTGTAATTTTTATTTTTGATTTGGATACCCTGCTCGGGACCAAAAATTTGCTGACGACTTAAAAATACACACTGTTGGCATGGATTGTTGCTATAGCAATTCTCTCCAGATTGCCCTAAACGAAGTGGAGGACTGGTCTGCGACGTGGCAGTAACCGATAAATGCGGACAAATGTCAGGTTCTTAATAGTGGAAATAATGCACGGAACATGTCCTACCGTCTTAATGGTGTTATTCTCTAACCTAAAGATGAAATAAAGGATCTCGATGTAAATCTAGAATCTAATTTTGAATTTGCAATTCACCGCTCTATTGTTGCTTCTCGTGCAAAGCGGATTGGGTGAGACGTTGTTTTTTGTCTGGTGACACTGTTTCGTTGGTTAGGGCTTTTAAGGTCTATGTTCACCCATACATCGTTGAGTATGCCTTCCACGTCTGGTCACCTCACCTGCTAAAGTACATTAAAGCTATAGAGTCGGTCCAGAGGTCATTTACGAAGCTGATACCAGGGATGTATAATTGGCCGTATATGGAACGTCTAACACCACTTCGGTTAGCTTCTTTGAGTTGCGTCGCCTAAGGGCTGACTTAAGCCTCACCTTCTTTATTTTTCTTGGGTTTGCTGATTTTGACCCCAATGGTTTCTTTTCGGTCAGAGGAAATTCTGAGGGCACCAACTTAAATTAATAGTCAGATCCGTAACTCGAGATTAAATTAAGTTTTTCTTCTGCAACCGTGGAATTGCTTTCCTGGAATGCATTGCCTTCGACTTTCGTCATGGCTAACGATGTACTGGCATTCAAGCTGGGTCTCGACAAAATTGATCAGTCGGGTTTTTTTTTAATGTTTTTGATTTTAACTTTAATGATACCATTAATGTGTTGCTATTTATTACTATCTTGCCTTTATCTTTTGTCTTTTTTTTCTTTCTTTAAAGTAGGGACTATTGTGTGAGCAGCGCATCTCGAGTCCTGCAGGTATTTTATGAGCGGCTACGTCTTCCTGGAGGGAGCCGCTTTAATCAACGGCCGCCATTGTTTTTGTAACCATCTTGGATATCAACAAGGCACTCTTCTACCAAAAATATACAATCTATTATCTGTGTTCGTTTTGGGCGAACTCAAGATAGGCCGCGGACACTATAGTAAAGGTGGATAAGAGTTATCCCTTCCATCATCCCATTACTGTTTTTTATGCTGAAATACATTGGTTTTATTTAAAATTTAATTTTTTTCTGTAGCCGGCCTTCGTTACTATAGTTATCTCAGTTTACGTTATCTTTTTTTTTATCCAAGAACAAACTGAAATTCTGCCAATCAACTGTAAAACTGTACACAACTCTTAAATACCACAAACAATAAATCACAACAGGGAAATGGTTAAAGAAAGTAGACTGTAGACATTAAGACTGGCCTTGCTTGCATTATTTCTAGTTTGGTTAAGTTTTCGGTCATTCAGACATGGTACCAAATTACTTGAACAAAATACCAGTCAAACTAAGACGCCTTAAAAATTATATACTCATAGAAAAGGAAATCAAACATTTGATTAAACAATTTAGTTTGTATACACTATACAGGATGGTCTAAAAGTCTGGTCACACGCAAATAACTGCCGATATAATGATCTTACGTTTATTCTGAAGACATATTTGTAATGTAAGTCAGATATGGCGAAGTCAATGAAGATATTTTCGATGACCTTGAAAACGGTATCCAAGGTCATCAGCATTCTATTTTCCAAATGGCACAAGATACAGCACAAAAGTGAATTACAAAGTTGTATACGCGAGCGTCAAACATGACAAACTGTGAAAACAGATTGAAAAAGCGGAGCATAATTGCAATAGTTATGAGGAAAACAAAATAGCAACAAAGTCTTCCCTGCAAGTTTTAACTGCTATGCAGTGAAGCTTGGCATGCATGGCAGTTAAAACGTTCAGGGAAGACTGTTGCTATTTTGTTTTCCTCGTAACTATACAATTATGCTCCGATTTTCAATTTGTTTTCGTAGTTTGTCATGTTTAATACTCAAACCCAACTTTGTAATTCACTTTTGTGCTGTATCTTGTGCCGTTTGGAAGATAGAATGCAGATGACCTTGAATGCTATTTTCAAGGACATTGAAAATGTCTTCATTGGCTTCGCCTTATCTGACTTACATTACAAATATGTCTTCAGAATTAACATAGGACTATTATAACGGCAGTTATTTGCGCGTGACCAGACTTTTGCCTCACCCTGTATATTCCCCGCTATTAACTTGTTTTTACCATTAAAACGTGTCGACAATACGTCATGCCAGTGTACATGCGCTGCTTTTTTTTTTTAATTTCTATTTAATTGCATTTTAACTTTAAGAAAATCACGTGGGGTAATGGCTGCAATGCACCTCTCCTTTCCATTTCTTATCTTGTTCTTTCCTTCGGAAGTAGACTTTTCAAGTCCTCAAACACTTCCTTCACTGGCTATTTGGCTGTGCATTATTATGTTTCAGACGACCATGTTGCTATTAGCTGAGCTCCTTAATTAAGTCGCCTTAATCTCTTTGATACCAACACTGATCCAAGATAAGAATGTAAAATGAGTTCTGCAAAAATAATATGCCACTTACCTTGAACAAAGAACATAAAAGAAATTATGCAATAGCTATACCTGGAAATGGCGATCGATATCTGCTTCGTTTAAAGGGCAATTACATCCATTTTGACATTCATGTTTGACTTTTGGATCACTTACACAATAACTAAACACAAGAATTGCCGTAAGAATACGTTACGTACGGCCGATATAACAATTTAATTACTGCATCATCAAAACACGACACGGAGGTCGCCATTTTTTTGCTGGAACGCGCAGAAATTAACGCCGACAGACGGAGCTCTTCGATTTCGACTTGCAGCCGATTGAGATAGCTGTATTAACTGTGAGGAGCTCGAGCGTCTGACGGCCTAAGCTGGCCGGCAGTGTAGTGGCCAGCTAAGGCCGTCAGACGCTTGAGCTCCTCACAGTCAATACAGCTATCTCAATCGGCTGCGAGTCGAAATCGAAAAGTGACGTCTGTCGGCATTAATTTCTGCGCATTCCAGCAAAACTATGGCGGCCTCCGTATCGTGTTTTGGTGATGCAGTAATTAAATTGTTATATTGGCCGTAAGTAACGTATTCTTCCCGCAGTTCTTGTGTTTAGTTATTGTGGAAGTGATCCAAAACTCAAACATGCATGTCAAAATGGATGTAATTGCCCTTTAAGCTGTTCATGCCATGAGAAAAATGGAATACATATTGCCATTCCATGCAATGGCACCCGTGGTTTCGCTCACCACAAAGCTTCGAGGAGCCCCCCCCCCCCCAACGAGGCTTTCAAAAGTTATTAATTTTGGTTGGTTTAGTGGGGATCTTCAAGGGAAAGAGCACACAAATAACCGTCCATCCCTCCTAACACATCCAGCTATTGTATTGGAGAAGGGATAGCTGCGCTAATTGGATTAATTCAGATTATATGGGGGGGGGGGGGAAGCTGCACTCCCGTTGTCAGCTGACTTGGGCACGCCCAATAAAACTGAGAAAATTGGAATATTCGTGATAGAACAATTTCAAATAAGAAAAAAATACAAAAATACCATATGTACTTAGTTAAAGCAACATACCGCCTGTCTTATAACAGCTACGCGTCGATCGCATCCACGCATTTATCCTAGTCAAGGTCAACTGAGACAGTAGCTTCATTCCTCGCAGCGAAAAACACAGCTACTATCTCAGTTGGCATTGCGCCTAGTAGACAAGCCAGCGTGAACGCATTAATTGTGTCGTCACAAACCGGAATGATTCTTGTATTTTAAAATCACAATTTGTAATTTTCTAGGCTAGTATCTTATAATTTTGCTTCGGCGATCTATTGGTATAATAATTTTAATTTTTACCGCATTAGTCTTTTAGATTTTTGATCTCACGGTAATTATTAGAAAATTAGTACACGCACACACAGATGAAACGTCATGATTATTGTAAGCGCGCAATGCATCATATAAAGTTAACAATTATTCAACAGAAAATCGCCTAGACGCCAAATTTTAAAACGGAAGTTTAGCAAGGGAAAGACTAAAGGTAAGTAAATAGACCTTTGCGGCCGTACTTGATGTGGAGGATCGAGAAAAATGACTCTGGGAGGCAGGGCCGGCTGAAGACAATATGGGGCCCTACGCGGATTCAGTAACTGGGGCCCTCAGGGTTACAACTGTATAGCAATAAAAGCATTTTTGCCCGAATTTTTTATTCGTTTTCGATTCGAATTAGTAAACCAACGTTTTTCGTACGGTACAAGTTAATATCCACTTCATTTTTTTTTATTACGAAAAGAATGTATATGACAAACAGGGCCGCCCAGAGGTCTGATAGGGGCTATAGTTTTCTGTGGGACCAAGAGCAATCTGAGGACCTCTTTTTTTTTTTCTTATGTTTTTTAGTACCATGGGGTGTTACGGGGCCCCACGCAACTGAACTGTTTTATTTTTTTAGCCTGAGCTGGCCCCCTTGAAGCAACCATGGGCTGGGCTGGGCCCCTGTAAAGCACGGGTCTAGGGACAAAATCCACACTTGCTTCCTCCTCTGGTCAGTCCTGGTCACAAAAACAATAAATAAAGTTGCAAAAATGACAAATTACAGCCACGAAACGAAAAAACACAGCAAACGAATTAGTTACTAACTGTAACAGCAAACAAAAACCACATAAAGAAACAAAATACACACATCCCAAAGAGGGAAAGAAAAGTAAAAGAAGAAAAAATGAAGGTAGAGGAGAAAAGGGGGGGCGGGGGGCGAGAAAGGAATATCCATTTCACGTATCTCGTTTCCTTACCAGACTGCCACTTGCCGACAAATATGCCTAACGCAACCACTAGTTTTGGTTTTGCATGGGTGGGGCAACGCATCGACCAATCGACCCACATCATTCCCAAAGTTTCAAAGCACTACCACAGATTCTAACAACGTTTTCTCTTTACTTTAACATAGTATATAGGATTTTTAATCAATATTCTGCTTTCTCGCTATAGTGAGATTAGTGCTCCCGCTCCCGCGCGGGGGCCCATTTAAACAGGGTTCCCCTATGCGGCTGCGTTGCTCGCGTGCTCCTTGAGCCGGCACTGCTGGGAAGTATATCCCTTTAAGAACGGTTTACTCATTTTGTGGTTGCAATTTTAATCGCATGTGCGAAACGTATATTAAGCGCACATGCATGTCTGGCAGTACACAATTCGAACTATGGAGGAAGGGAAGGGGTACTTCGCACGGGAACGATTAAAATCTTAAAGTCTTCCATTCAGAGCTGCCAGAAACTCACAGCCGGAAAATACGATTAAAAGCAGAGGTGAGAATGCTGCGCGCTAATGACGTTTTTAGGACACTTGTGCGCTTTACTGGAAATCAATGAAAGGTACCTTACCAACGCAGATAGGGATTGTTACCATTTTTTAAAGAAATAAATAGTCGCCCGTCACCCATCGATGAAATAATAAGTCGAATAATTCCAAGTGCAGCCAGTCAAAGTGCAGTTAACCCATTTATAGTGACCGTGACCTATCTTGAGTGCGCCCCAGAACGAACCCAGATACTCGATTGTACATTTTCAGTAGCAGAGCGCCTTGTTGATATCCAAGATGCTTACAAAAACAATGGCGGCCATCGATTAAAGCCACCCCATCCAGGAAGACGTAGCCGTGGCCTATCTTGAGATTTCCGCAGAACGAACACAGATAATCGATTGTA
>JAHWFP010111807.1:1587-14500 GCA_023313725.1 Lithobius niger
CAGCGATGGAAATTTAACCGTTTATCAAGAGCTAAACTAAAAATGGTTTACATATTTATTTACACTTAAACAGTTAATCGACTAGCAAACGAACTGAAGTTAAAAACTCCTGGTTTTTATTATAACATCAGAGAATATAAAAATTACACTTTACATTTGGTTTGCACGAGCAGCTTTTGAAATAAATTATTTAAAAGCACAAAGTTTGAATTTACAACATGTAATTCGTTTTCACAACTTTTGACTAAAACGATGTTTGTGTTTCAGAATAAAACAACCACTTAATTTTTCGACTAGAAAAAGCAATACTGAACGCTCCGCAGAGTCGTCCGCAAGACTGAACAGCCCAGGCTGGTTACAGTCTATCAAACAGTATGTTTCAAACACGCATGAAAGATCAACCGTTTCACAGTTTTGTTTCTAAGTGATAAAACAGAGCCTTAAACCTCCCAGAGTTGCTGTTTACAAGTCAACTCCTCAAATTATAAAAGCCTCGGCTACTTATAAAGTCCGTCTGGAGTGAATAACCAATGAATCCCACACAAAGATCAAACGGTCAGTTATTTGAATTAATGTTTAAAACAAATAAGGAAAAATATGGTTTTTAGAAAGAGTACCACTCTGACGTTATGGGATGAGAAACCTAAGATGCCGCTACAGGCGTCACCACCATAATATTCCCTAGCTAGAGAGAGTTTAAGTTACGAATTTAAACTAGAATTTAGACTTGAGGGGTCCTAAATTAAATTTTCAAAAGCTAACTACAAACATACGAACCACTGCCATTTTGCCCGGCATGGCATCCCACGGACATGGCGTCTCCACTCCCGACTGGCGTGACCCTTCTCTAGCTTGAGATCTGTGAGCTGTGCTCTGGATGCTTTGAGCTGGGGGGTTTTATGCTGGAGAGGGGGGAAAACGTGGACGTCGAGGATAGCTGCGGGGGTCTGATTGGTGGAGGGTCTCGAGAACAATGGAAAGTGGGAGGAGAAGTCGGTTGAACAAAGGGACTGGGTGCAGAGCCGTATGAAGGAGTAGGGACATGTAAGACGGAAAAGATAGGCCTGTTTTGAGTTTCACTCAATTGAACTTTTGGAAATAGGCCTTTACTTTGTTTTATTGGCTATGGATTCCATATTTACATGATTGCAACGTGATTAGGCTCTTGTTAAGGCTTGTTACATGGCTTTGGGTAATGCATAGACATTACTATTAAATTAAACAAGCTTTAACGGTAAACTGCAGTGTTAAACACCACAACTAGTTTTGGCTGGGGAGGGGGGCAAAAAGGGGTTTTCGAAGTTTTTGCACAGTTTGACTTTCGGAAATGGGTTAAACAGATCTTTTTAAGAATTCTTTTGGTTTTAATAGTAGTTCAAGCTAGCAGTAGCATTTGGTTGGGTCCAGTCGGGCTAAGAGGAGAACTAAAATAAACATATAACACTAAAATTCGTGTCCGGTAGAATGCCGATGTCTAATTACTTGGACTAATGGCAGCGTTTCTGGGGGTAAAAGATTATTATAAAAGGCTAAATAAATGAATAAATAGTCTAGCTTGATGGTATGCTAAAACGCATAAAGTTAAAGTGGAGGTTTGAACCCTAAAGTTAACGGACAATGTTTGATCTAAGTGGAAATTTTTCATAGTAGTTGCGATCGTTCAAACACAATAAAAAATATCACACTTCAAAAATGGTTGTCAGTACATGGACACAAGGTTCAGTGCCTTTCTCCTAAAATACAACTAAGCTAGAGTTTGGGGCTTTATGCCCGAAAAGAAGAGTGATAAAATCAAAATATACAAATACATTTTATAACAATGGCGGCCATGATGAAGTAGCGCTGCTGGTTTTGAGGTGATCTTCAAATGTAGATTTGAGAGTTTTTGAGATGGAAAGTCCGGATTTGGGCTCCCCCAAGAGTCTTGTATTTGGACAGGATATTAAATGTCGAAGAGTTTGTAAGAATCGGACCATTATTACAAAAACGGCTGGATATGCCTCGGCGAGGCATTTGGATGCCTTAAGAAAAAAAAATTTCAAATTTTTCGGAAAACAGGCGTTTTTCGGTGGCGCTCGTTTACAGGGAGTGGAGGTGCCGCGGTCCGATTGTTGCCATGCCGGGCAAAAGTAGTGGTTCGTATTTCAACTTAGTTTAACTTTAAAAGTTTATTTTTTGGACTTTAACGTCAAAATTTATAGTTTAATGTTAAACTTAACCTCGTAGCTTTGTAGTTAATTTTATGGTGCGTCAAGCCAAACGGCATTTCGGACGTTGGCAGCCGTAATTTAAGGGTTAACGGTCCCTTACTAAAAACCAGCTTTATTTTTTGTTTCTTTAAACGCAGTTTAATGTAAACAAAGGACGGGTTGATCTTCGTGGGGTTATCATCGATTAAACGCTCGGATCCACTTTATATGTAGCCGAGGCTTCTATAATTTAAGGAGTTGACGTAACAACAGCAACTCTGGGAGGTTTAATGCTTTGCTGTTACACGTAGAAAAATAACTGTAAAACAGGTCTACTATTACTACACAGCCGAGGCTGTTTGTAATTTAGAGGGCACTTTTGCGAAATCCCCTTGTGCCTAACAAAACTCACTGTTTCTATTTGAAATTGTTTTTGTGAACATAGCGTTGTTCAAGTTTGAATTTAATGTAAATTCCCCATGTATTTTATAACCTAAATTAGGTGTAAAGTTAGCAAATGTAAATGTAGTGCGATATTTTCTTCATGTTTGTTTAAAATAAAAACCAGGAGTTTTTTTAACGTCCGTCGGTTTGTTCGCTAGTTATTTGCTAGAAGTTAATAAGTAAGATTATTCTCTTTAAAGTTTAACTTAGCTAGCCTTTTCCCACCTTGGTGGCAGCGTTACCCGCTATTTTTATCACTAGTCAGGTCTTAGATTAGGACTTAAATGCTCCATTCCCTACACCGGGACAGTAGCAGTTGTGCTGCTTAACCGAAAAAGTATTCAAAAGCAACACGTAGTGAAAGATAGCAAGATCCAGTTTCACCAGCGACCGGCGATGCTACAAGCACCTACCCCGTCGTAGCACCCGCCGTTACAAATGGTGGCAGCGGTGGGATGAACAGGTGCTGTTCCTTCAAGCGTTTCCCCCCTGCCATGCTACTATGCCATTTGTGTTGAACAATCCTTCAATAAAGACGTCCGTGGCTCAGACACTATAGTCACAAAAGCAGATGCCCGCATTGTAGTCAAAATCAATGCCGAAAAAGATGTTAGCCTTGCCGTCACTATCAAGGCAAAACCCGATGTCCGCACTGCCGACAACAACAGTGCCCGTCATCAGCGCCCGCAACTAAGCCGTTCCGGAGCCGAGAAGCAAGGATCGCAGATCCCCTCCCCCCCGCCTTGGAAAGCAACAAGCCGTGGACCGTCAACAGCGAGGAGGATTTCACCATTCATGGAAAGAAAGCTCCGTCGCCGTATCCAGTGGACCTTGTCAACAACAACCATCGATCTAGTGAAGTAGGCCTTCAACCAGACGTCCTACTACTACGATAGAAGTGTGCTAGCCGATGCATTCATGAGGTGGGAAGTTTATATTTGGACTAGACTGACCGCACAGTGATTGTGTGCATAAGATATGCTTAAGGCCGCCAAGCCGAGTGTTATAGTTAAGAGCCTTTTAGGTATTTTAATTGTTTATACACCTGAGTGCTAGGGGTCTAAAATAAGTGTATTTCTTGCTAAAACTTTCCATAGTTGGAAGAGAAGTGTTTTTAGTAACTCGCTCTGCTCAATTAAAAGTAAAATATATTTGCGGCTGCATTTTAATGAAGTTTCATTTATAAGAGTTTTATTTTGAAGCTGTAACGGCGGACGCTACGCCCCGGTTTCCCTGGTGTACGTGGAGTTTCAGCTTGAGGTTAATCGTTGTTAATGACGACTTTTTACGTTATTCAACACAGCATGGACACTGTCCCCGAATGGGGGATGAAGCGCCGGTCCTAATTAAAGGGGCCTAACCTTAAACTGTCGGTATCGCTGCCACCAACGGTGGATTTAACTGTTTAACTAGCTAAAATCTAAAAATGGGCTACATATTTAATTTTACACTAAAATACAATTAATCAAGTCTAGCAAACGACTGAAGCTTAAAACTCCTGGTTTTATTTTTTGCGACAGAGAATGAAAACACTTTTACATTATAGTTTGCTTCGAAAGCTTTTGAATACCAATTATTTAAATAGGCAACAAGTTTACATTTACAAAAAGTAGCAAGTTCGGAATATACAAATTAGTAATTCACAAAATCAGACAAACACACTTGGTTTGAATAAAGTTTTAAATTTTCACATTAGAAAAAGTAATTCATGAGTGCTCCCGGAGACACCCGCAAGACTTGACAGCCGCAACTGATTAAAGTCTATCTGACAGTATGTTTCTTATGATCAACCGTCCACAGTTATGTTTCTAAGTTTTCCAAGTACAAAAAGATCAACCTCCCTTAGTTCCCTCGAGAACTGTTTTAAGTAATAAAAAGCCCGGCAATTTTACACTTAGGCATCAGTTTGTTTCAATTTGACTTCCACAAAGATCAAACCGTCATTTAGTTTAGATTAAAAATCCATTTAAAATAAACTGGAAAATTTTAGTTTTTAGAAAGAGAACCACTCTGACGTTACGGGGAGAAGAAACCTAAGATGCCGCTACAGGCGTCTCCACCATAATATTCTCTAGCTAGAGAGTTAAGTTAAGTTTTAAACTAAAATTTAGAATATGGGGGTCCTAAACTGAATTTTCAAAAGCTAAACTATAACATACGAACCACCACCATCGTGCCCGGCATGGCATTCTCCGGACATGGCGTCTCCACTCCCGACTGGCGTGACCGGTCTCTAGCTTGAGATCTGTGAGCTGTGCTAACTATGCATTCTGGGGCTGGGGTTTTATGCACATTACCGGAAGTAAGCGCGGACTCGCGGGGTAGCTACGAGGGTCTGATTGGCTGAGGGCCTCGAGAACAGTGGAAAGTGGGAGGAGAAGTCGGATGAACAAAGGAACTGGGTGCAGAGCCGTTTGAAGGAGTAGGAACATGTAAAACGGAAAAAGATAGGCCTGTTTTGAGTTTCACTCAATTGAACTTTCGGAAATGGGCCTTTACTTTGTATTATTGGCTACGGATTGAATATTTACATGATTGCAACGTGATTAGGCTCTTGTTAAAGCTTATTACTTGGCTTTGGGTAATGTCTAGAACATTACTATTAAATTAAATAAGCTTTAACGGTAAACTGTAGTGTTAAACACCACAACTAGTTTTGGCTGGGGAGGGGGGCAAAAATGGGGAATTCGACGTTTTTGCACAGTAGGACTTTCGGATTTGGTTTGAACAGATCTTAAGAATTCTTTTAGTGTTTAATAGTAGATCAAGCTATTTGTAGGTTTCGGTGGGTCACAGTCAGGTCCAGAGGAGGGCTAAAATAAACATATATACACTGAAAAATTCGTGTCCGGTAGAATGCCAGGTCGTAATGCGTTTATACGTTTGGACATATGGTAGCGTTTCTGGGGGTAAAAGAATATAAACAAAGTATAAATGCGGTTAAATAAATGAGCTTAATTGAATGCTATAACGCATTAAGTTATTGGAAACATTTAACGTTTAATGTTTTTAAAGTTAAATTCGATCGTTGTAGAATTTTTCATACGGATTGCGGCCGACAAACACAATAAAAAATATCACACTGCAAATTGGTAGTCTGTATAAATTCTGTTACAATGCACTAAGCTAATATGTTCGGGCTTTTTGCCCTAAAAGAAAAGGATAAAATGAAGATACAAAAATACAGAGTTTTATAATGGCGGCCCTGATGAAAGTGCGATGTAGTCTGTTTTGGTCAATCTTCAAATGTAGTTTCAATGGTCTTCAAGGAAAAAAGTCCGGATTTGGGCTTCCCCAAGAGTCTTGTACTTTGACAGGCTATTAAACGTTGAAGAGTTTGTGGAAATCGGACCATTATTGCGAAAACGGTCAGATATGCCTCGGCGAGGCATTTGGGTACCTCGAGAAAAAAAAATTTCATTTTTGGAAAAACAGGCGTTTTTCGGTGGCGCTCGTTTACAAAGCTTAAAGTTAAAAATGTCCAACATGGATGATTATGAAGAAGTCGTTAAAGACATTCAGTACAAAGACCTGAAAAAGGCCTGTTTAAAATTAGGCCTAACCGTTAGTGAAACCCGTCATGAATCCGTGACTATTTTGAAAAATGCCGTCGAGGAAGAAAAAATTTCCATTGACGATCTCTCTGACGAACTAGCTCCGGCTATAGAAAAAAGAGAGGCTACCATCCTACAAAAAAGGAGTTAGCAGCCAAAGAGCTTTAGAAATGGCGGACGTTGACAAACGCCGAGCTCAAGTCGCAGCTAATGCAGACTGTCGCATTGTAAGGGCTTTTTGGCCAAAACCCTTTTGGAGAGGATACCGGGACTCCAGCTGTCAAAAAACCTCCGGGAAAAATCGTTTTCACGAACTCTAGTTTTTCCAAGTCTTGGCGCCCCCCGC
Organism: Lithobius niger; assembly: GCA_023313725.1. NCBI lineage: Eukaryota > Metazoa > Arthropoda > Chilopoda > Lithobiomorpha > Lithobiidae > Lithobius > Lithobius niger. The sequence goes on from JAHWFP010111807.1 coordinate 8,121, forward strand.
CCTTGACTTGTCCGACCTCCAACTTCAGACCACTGTATCTACAGGAGTTACCATCCGAATTGACCCATCATAGACTTTCTTAATAGACACAACTTCATTCTACCATTCTGCGAAACCAGAACTCAAAAATTCCTTCTGGTTCTCCAGCTACACGCTTAAGAAAAAGTCGCCAAACTGTGCCGTGACGCACACACTTCCGGTCATCGTAACTCCATCCAGTTTGTACATTTGTAATGATTTCTTTTCGATTTTTATAGGCATAAAGCCGACCTATTTTAGATTAGTTATAGAATAGGAGGAGCTTCCTTTGCAAAGGTACTTAACCTCCTAAATAGGATGTGAACTTGTCAAATGTGATATTTTTTATTTTGATTTGTAGCGCTCACAATTTTTATGAAAAATGTCCATGATATCTAAGTTCTGCCACTGCAAAGATAAAGCCCCACCTTAAATGCGTTTTAGCATTTTTTCACTACGTTAATTGTATACTCATTTACTATTTTTACTTGCCCCTTGAACACAACCATGGTGCTCGGCTTAAAAAGATTTTTACGGCAATTTTACCGGACGCCATCTTTTGTTTTTGGTTGTAGATATGGATACGAAAATCGCCGAGGGTGACCACCCACAAATCCCAATGCATTTATAGCTGAATATTCTTCTATTAAAACCATCCAGTAATAAGATCTATTTTCTACAACCATTAGATTGATATTCTGTGCAAACACTTCGTCCCTCCCCCCCTTCCTTCAATAGTTGCGATACCTAATATCGTAGTTCGGACTGTTGTGTTTCCATCAACTCACCAAACCCTTCCAGAACTCTAAACCCTCAACGGCTCCAACAGTCTGAAATCCAGCCACTCAGAGCTCCTAAGTTCCGGCCAATCAGCGCCAATCCACCTGTCTCTACCTTTTAAAGGCCCATCCAGATCGTTACACCTCCCTCTAAAGCCCTCACGTAGCACAGTTCGTTTTGGGACTCGAACAAATTTCCCTCTCCCAAGCCTGCCTGCCTCGATTGCCGCCAAACCGTGCAGTCATCGCAGACGTCCGCTCTCTCCCTCACCAATATATACCACCAGCCCTGCAACCCCAAAGCTAGCACAGCTCACAGATCTTAGACTAGGAGGTGGTCACGCCGATCGGGACCGGAACGATGCCGTCAGATAGTTGCCATGCCGGGCACGATGGTAGTGGTTCGTATCACATAGTTTAAATTGAAAGTTTTTATTTAGGACCCCCAAATCTAAATTCATAGTTTAATTTAACGCAACTCCTAGTTTGAAAATTTATGTTTTAACTTAGTACATCGGCAGTTTCTGAACTTAGTTAATCATAAACGTCAGGGTGGTTCCCTTCCTAAAAACCAAGTTTATCTTACTTATTTTAAATAATTTAATTTAAGTGAAAGTCCTGCTTAAATTGCTAGTGCTCCCGTTGAGCCGATCTAGTTCAGATTTAACTGGAAGTTTTAGTTGAGTTTGTGCGCAAACAACATACTGTAGGCCTATTGTAACTTGCGGCTGCTTTTACTCTAGGAGGTTGAAAAATACCTGAGTGAACTTTCTTGATGTGAAAGGTAACAGTTTTCTTAAACGCCAAGGTTCGTTTGTTGAATTTATAAATGTAAATTCGTTGTGCTTTAATTTCCAAAGCTTTCAGTTGTAAAAACTCGTGTGAAAATGTAAAGTGTTTTTTTTTATATTTTGTCTAACTGCATAAATAAAACCAAGCGTTATAAACGTCAGTTGTTTTTACCCAGTTATTAATTGTAGAGTTAAAATATTACGTAAATCCCCTTTTATTCTAACTCAGGATTTTCTGCAATTAATGTCACTCCACCATGGTGGCAGCGCTTACCGTGTAAAATAGTACTTGTTAGCCTATTTAATTTGATAGGATATTTTCGCTCCGTTCCCTACATCGGGCCGTAGCGACGACTGTGCTTTGATAAACCAACAAATCACCGAAAGTATTATTTTAATCAAGACCGAAGTCTACCTGATGTCGGGGATGTTACAAGCACCTCAGCCGTCGTAGCATCCGCCGTTACAGCATGGCTCACGAACTAGCGTTACGGGACCAAGAGGTCCAAATAAGGGATAGAGATGTTCAATTGAAAGAACAAAAAGCACTTATTAGCGAACGCGCTAGTGCTCGAGAAATAGTCAAAATAGAGAGGCAGATGGAACTAGCTAGGCTAACGGCTGCTAATCTGAGTAGTAATTCCAGTCCCAGTAGTGGTACCGTAACACCCCCAAATCCCAGTGTTCCCGTAAATAAACCGGGTAAAATTGATGACGCTGTCAGACTTGTAAATAAATGGACTTCCGACTCGGAAATTAATAGTTTTTTAAAGATTTTTGAGAAACTATGGAAACACAAAGAATTGACAAAACAGAATGGGTCGTCGGATTACAGCCCCTTCTCGGTGAAATTTTGATTAAAGTATGTGATCAAATGTCGATCGTAGAAATGCATGATTATGATTTAGTAAAAATCAGTTACTGGAAAGGTTTGTTCAGACTAAGGAAGCCGTACAAGCCCAGTTTCGTTCACTCGAACGTGGCCCCGAACAATTGTTCCACGAACATGCGTTCGCACTCGAAACCCTATTTTCAAGATGGGCGTCCCTAGCTGAAGTGAATAGCAGCTATGACAAGTTAGCTAATTTAGTTATGCTTGAGCAGTTTACAAAATCATGTCCCATTGCTTTACGCAAATGGTTGCCGGACCAGATAAAAACTCGAACCCTGCACGAAGCAGCCAAACTCTGTGATGAGTTCACCACCAGAAACAAACAGATTTCTGCGGACATAGCCCCTAAAACAGGGAAGGCACAACCTAGTGCATCGTCGTCAGGACAAGCTTCAAATGCTTCCTCCAATTTCAGAAGTGGCAACAGAGCCTTCTTTCAGTACAGCTAAACCGGCCGGTACTGCAGCATCTTCTGCCGATCCGAGTAAAGGAGACTCGGCCAGCAACCACTACTCCAACCGTGAGTTTGACAGGCCTAGGAGGCTAAGTTTGAAGGTACTTGTTTTTTTTGTAACAAAACCGGACACAAGAAATCCGATTGTCGTTTTCGTATTGCTCAAAAGGGAAACCCAGCCTCTAACGCAGAGTGTAACTTTATTAGCAATACTCCTCCCAAATTAGTTCTTTCTAAGCACATTCACGAATGGACTGTGAATGGAACTAAATGTCTGGTCTTAAGAGACACGGACTCGACACACGATGTCATTTCAAGGGATTTTGTGAAGCCCGAGCAATTCACGGGTGAATATACCCATTGTCACAACGCTCTCTCAGAGCAGACGACGGCTCACGCAATTGCCGTGATTGAAGTGGAAACGCCCTACGGTAAAATACAATCCGAGGCCCTCGTTTCGGATCACGTTGGTCCACATTTCCAAATGCTTTTGGGTGTGCCCTCTCAAACAGTCTTAGAAGAAAAAGGTTTAAAGGCCCTGCCCCCTTACTCTAACGCCATCACTCGTTCCCAAACTCGCATGGAACAACAACTCCCGATATCTAAACCCAAATATCGTGAGGTCGAATCTGAGAGTGAAGACGACTCAGATACTGATTCTATTTCTAGTGTAGTTTCCCCTTCACAGGAAGGTTTTGTTTCACCTAAGGTTGATAGCTTAGATTCAGCTATTTTAGGTCCACAGTCAGATCAGTTAAATAAATTACTAAGTGGTGACAAACCAAAATTTGCCAAGTTGCAGTTAGACTGCCCAACTTTAAAACCATGTTGGCAAACTGCTGAGCTCCCGCTGGACCAGCAGGATGAGAACAAACAGTTCTTCATCGAGAAAGGATTGCTTTTCCGTAAGCCCTTTCGGCCTTTAGGAAGACCGTCAATCAAGACACAACTAGTGCTTCCTAAAGAGTGTAGAAATCTAGTCCTAAACACCGCACATGCAAGTGCATGGGCTGGGCCTCTAGACCGATCCAAAACAAAGGATAGAGTGTTGACTAACTTCTACTGGCCACATTGTTTTACCGACATTGACAATTTTGTATCCACATGTTTAACCTGCCAGAAAAATGGTAAATCTGGTCAGAAGTTTGTTGCCCCTATGGTGCTAGTGCCCATGGATGACGAGCCGTTCAACCGATACGTAATCGATATCGTAGGCCCCATCAAGCCTGCTAGTAAGGCTGGTTATAAGTATATCTTGTCTTTACTGGACCCGGCAACAAAGGTTCCCGAGGCTGTGCCCCTTAAAGAGGCCAACAGCCAGAGCGTTGTAGATGCGCTCCTCCTTGTGTTTTCTAGGTTAGGCTTTCCAGCCGAACTCCAAAGCGATCTAGGCTCTTGTTTCATATCGGAACTTACAACTCTTTTCTTAGAAAAGTGCGGTATAAAGTGTGTTAACTCCAGTGTAAACCACCCGCAATCTAACAGCGTGGAACGTTTCCACAGGACGCTCAAAGCGGTGCTAAGAGCTGTCTGTTATGAGCATCCCCACGATTGGGAGAGGTGCCTGCCAGGAGCAATGTTTGCCCTGAGAACTGCTCCACATGAGAGCACTGGCTTCACTCCAGCCGAGTTAGTCTACGGACGCAACCTCAAAGGCCCACTGGAGTTGGTGAAAAGCCATTGGATCGAACAGGACGTTCATCCTTCAGTACTAGAATACATCTTGGACTTGCTCCAGAGATTCCAGTATTCTAGTGAACTCTCTCAGGAGAATGTCACTAAAAACCAAATGAAAAATAAATCCTATTACGATATCAAGGCAGTTGAACGTAAATTCAAAGTTGGTGATAAGGTCCTAGTCCTTAAACCAGCCAGCACCAATAAATTAGACATTTATTGGGATGGACCCTGCGAAGTTTTGAAACGATTATCAGATACTAATTATCTTGCTAAAAAATCGTTCGGTTTACAAAAAGAAATCATATATCATGTAAACCTTCTCAAGCCCTATTAGGGAGGGTCTAGTAATCATTCTTACAATGAAGATCGTGAGCTTCCTCACACCGACCATGTATGGACAGGTCAGCCTGGAGATGGCCACCTTAATGCAAAGGCCGCCATGAGTCTTTTAAAAAAGACAGTACACTTAACTGAGTTGCAGAAGAACGACCTCCTTGAGGTATTCGAAAAAGTAGACGGTGTTTTTTGTACTTTACCAGGACGCACTGATCTTGTCACACACGACGTTGAATTAGTCGATTCCAAAGTCAAACCCTGTAGGTATTATCGCCACGCGAAATTCGAAAGGGATTTGATAGTCACAGAAATCAAACGTATGCTTGACTTGGGCTTAATCGTTGAAACCGATTCCCCACATGGTTCACCCATGATCATCGTTCAAAAAGAAGACGCCAGCTCACGTCCTGTAGCCGACTACAGAGAGCTGAACAACAATACGGTAACCAAAGATTACCCAATTCCCATCATTGAGGAATGTATTGAGTGTGCAGCTAAGTGGAAGTTTATCTCTATTTTTGACCTCAACCGTGAATTTTGGCAGGTGCGCTTGACGGTGAGATTCTTTGACGAAATCCAAGGTGCAAAAACGTCCAACATTGCCAAACTTGCACCACACGACGAAATCCACAGTATTTTACCCCTACCCTTACTGAAACAAGCCCAAACGTGTCCTTACATGCCTAAATTTGCACGAACTCGTCCAAACATGCCCATCGCACAGACCAACCCTCCCAACCCTTTCATCAGAATTATCACGCAAACACGGAACACACGCACAGCTCCCCAAGACAAGGCATTGAAAAAAAAACGCACGCCCGTACCCTCCCTTCCCCACAAAATCCTCTCTCCCTCGCCCGAACTCCTTCTGTGCTACACTTTTTTTCCCGACCCAGCCCTTTTTCGAGACCCCGGCCCTCTTTTGAGACCACCGGCTCTCCTTCGACACCCTCCTTCCTTCCTTCCCCGAGAGGGGGAAAACCCTGCTCGACGCCGACCGCGCGTTCGCCCCCCTCCCCTCCCCTTCCTTCCCGAGCCGACCCCGGCGCTCTTTCGAGACCCCCAACCCGGCTCTCTTTCGAGACCCCACCCATGCCAAAACTCTGCAGAAAACGCGTTCCTGGCCCGATTCTGGCCGTCCCGGCGCTTTTTCGAGGCCCCCCTTAACCCCTCCCTCACTCACTAGTAACCAAGGGGTTACCGTCTGGAAGGAAAGGGTTAAATGTGACCTTTCGCACCCTGCCCCCCTCGAACACTTTGTTCCACCACCACCCGACCACCCCCATCCCACCCACGCGACACCCCTTCCCCCTCCCCCACCCTCCGCCCCCGCAGGGGGCCCCAAGCGGCTCAACCGCTATAACTCTTTACCTAATTAACTTAGAATAATGGACCCAACAACAATAACACCCCCACACACCCCCCTACCA
>JAHWFP010111824.1:0-12923 GCA_023313725.1 Lithobius niger
CAATTTTCATGGTTTTATGTTTGCGTTACGTTGCAACCAGATTTAGTATTATAATCAGATTTAGTATTAAAGTTTGGTATCTCTTTTCTCGACTGTATTTTGGCTCTGATATGTCCGTCTTCTTACCTTGCCACACACTCTTGCCAATGCTTCTGTAACCATTTTCACCCCTCTTTCCTCGGCACACGCGTGGCAGGGAAAGTTAGGAATATCTTGATATTAATCACCATTGGTAAGTTTTTCCAGGTTATCGTCAGATAGCATGTGAACAGTGATGGGCGGCTTTGTTACGGACAGTTACTGCAGTCCAAAATGGCAATGTAAGTTCTAGGGTTTAAAATTCACGAGTGGTATGGACTAAGTTTGGATCTCAATGTTGTTTTTTGCTGCTTGTCTTGCATGCAGGATTCACTTGAAGACTGTAGTGTCCTGATGTGCTTGTGATCATCAGATATCGTACTGATCATCATATTTCCGTGTTATTCGTTTCCACGTATTCATCATGACTGGGTCAACTACATTTCTTAGTTCTTACGGCAGGTACCTCGAAGAATTCATCAAGAGCCACACTTTTTTTGCTCCATCTGTACGCATTGCTCTTGTCTATGTGATGAACCATACAACAGAGTAAACCCTTATTGTGTATCCAGCGAATGTCTTCAGATTGTTGTACAGTGGGTCTTTGGCTTGTTGCAATATACAATCGATATCGGCAGTGTTTAGCCAAAAGGAATGTGCTATTTTCCCTGGAACTCTTTTAGCAAACTTTGTGTAGATAGTCCTTCGCCTACTACCTGGCTAACGTGCTGCAAGTACAGTTGATCCGTAATGATATCCGTTTGTCAATTGCAGAAATATTCTTTGATGAGGTATAGTATATTTTTGATGGGGTATTCATTTATGGGGTTTGTCAATTGCAGGAGTATTCTTCCAAAATTTAAAGACTTCAGTATTTTCACATGTAGCCAACTTCTTTCCAATGGATCCAGAAAAAGCTTCTGCTGTGGTGCTGTCCAGGTGTAGGAAAATGTGTCTGAATGGAAGCTCATATCCATGGAGCTGGCTCTTGACTAATTCTTTGAGGGACTTGCCACAAGACCTGAGAGACATAATTGACCCAGTCATCCAGCGTAACAGATATTTTGTACATCCCGAAAACATGCTGCTCTGTATGATATCTGATGATCACAAGCACTTCAGGTCACTAGCATTCAAGAGATTCCTGCGTACAAGAAACGCAGCAAACAAACTGAGATCCAAACTTGAAAACACTTGATGACTAGAAAACTTGATAACCAGAAAACACTTGACGATGCTGAAAAAACTGAAAATATAGTATTTCATATTCCTAAATTTCCCTGCCAAACAAAGCGGGGGGGGGGGGCGCCCGGCCTAAAAATGGTAACAGAAGGATCAGGAAGAGTGTGTAGCAAACCGGAAGTGTCCTAAAAATAAACTTTCCAGGGGTCAGGAATTTTCAGATTCGAAAAAAATGCTTTCAGTAACAAAAGATTTTTATATTGAAAATTGGAAAATTCAAAGTGAGTGTAAGATTTTTAAAAATTGGCAAAATGAGAAACGTCTTTTTAGTCCATATTTAGGGTTCTAGGAGAGACTATCGAGGGGTCAGGCGTTTTCATATTGGAACTGTCTTCAGCGAAAAAATTTAGTGTTAAGTCGAAAATTGTTAAATAAAAAATTTTGAATCAAGTTTGAGATATTTAAAAATTGTCAAAATGAAAATTCTTTTTTTCCTATAATCAGGGTATTAAAAGGACGCTTTCAAGGGGTGATGCAGTTTCTGACTCGAAAATTTGTCTGAAACGAAAAAATCATGACACCCAATGGTACATGTGAGCGTCAACTTAGAGCTGTGAGGACCAGGAATATAGACATTTTCGGTGATATTTTAGAAATTTCATGTTGAATAATGAACTCAAAATTATTTAGTGGCATGGACATTGCACCAAAATTGTCCCGACACAACACTTGTACTCTAGCTTGCTTATAGGCATAGGAAAGAATTGTTACAATTTGTGTATAACTATGATGTTTAGTTAAAATACGCATGCAAACACTTGTTTATAGTCAAGGTAAATAACTACAGTATTTTTTTAAATTGCAGACAGGGTTACAAATGTGTAACAGTTGGATGATAAAATAAGTTTAAGGACATTCCTAAAATGTGAGGTATTACAACATAACCTTTGCCTGGAAAACTTTAAGTACAGTCCAAAATTAATAACTGCAGTTGTCAAAGGCGTAGCTAAGCAATAAATCTACTTTTAATTTTGAAAAAAAATGATTGGTTTCCACGACTAAATAACAGGAAACCGTCTTAAATTGACAAGAATTTTCTACCTGTGAACAGTTTTAACAAAGTTAATATTTTTAAATATAGGCTACATACTTCTTTGTATTTTATAGACACTTTGGTAAAACACAGTTTACATCTTGACTTGCTAACGATCAACGTGTTACACTGAAATCATTAAAGGTGTTACAAATGCAAAATTACTACTTAGTTTTGTTCATTTCCACAAATGTTATTCATGTAAAGAAGTAATATCATACCTCAAGAATGTACAATCTTAGGTAATAAATAAATTCCCATAGTTTTCTTGTATCAAAATTTATTGTGATTAAACTAAGTTTTAAATTTAATTGTAGAAAGCTGTCCAGTGGTGATTCGGAGGATAATTTAAGAAAACTACCGTGTAAAATAAAAAAAAGTATACACCACTAAAGAAATAAATATTGAATTTTGCATTTCTCTGCACTAAATGAGGTTAGTAAATTTTGCTAAAATAATCACAAAATCACACTTGGAAGGTGGAGGGTTTCCAGCGGGGCTTGTAGATCAAGTGACTTCAGATCCGGATTGGGCTTCCCCACTTAATGTTGGTTAGGTTCTTGGTTTCACACTCAGTAACTTCATTAGCTGTACAGCCACTTATCACTGGCACAGACCGATAGGGTTCCTCCTTGATAAACTGATGCGTTTGGTATCATCAGTTGACATATCCTCCTGCGGGCAAATAAGTGATGGGTGATTTTAACATGTTACTATAAGAAGCCCGAGCTACGCATGGAGGATGTGAAATGGACGTTTTCCAACACTGGTTAGGTATTGTAGCTCATGTGTATGTCCAAGTTCGACCGAATTAGGGTTCCTACAATTAACTAATAAAGCTCAGCCGTCATGTGTTTTAATGCCCCCCCCCCCTTCTAATGATCACTTCTATTATGTTGTTCTTCATGCTAGTGTCAATAAATGAGGCACAAGGCTGCCCCTCGTGATGCATGCTGTTCCGAAAACTTCCCCCAATGTTCCCCTCCTGCCAGAAGTCCGTGGCCTTTTCCTGTTCTAACTAAATCGCGTTTTGTTTTCACCCATCACACAAAATTATTATACAGATAGCTAAAGCCCGTAGTTCGCACGGTGTGGGTTGTAGGTCTTCTACGGTCTGGGTATTTTTAGTGAATGAAGTTGATTTTTGTTGTTGTCACGGCATAGTTTGTTGGCGTTTCAAGTAGGGTACAGACTTGGTTTCACTGCATATTTAGTCCTACAATCCATTGCACAACACATTGCTTTACCATTACATAAGGAAGATAACTTACTCAAATCGTTGTATATGGCGGTCAGGCCTTCAAAATCCTTTCGGAGGTTGTTTAATAAGATCCGTTGGTCTTTTTCTAAATTAGATATTAGGAAAAAATTAAAATCAGTACAGTTCAGTTAATAGTACATTTTAGCTAACTAAAGCTCTTTTACATACCTGAAGCACCAATGGACGTCGGAGACAACATTTTCTAGTTTGTAGTACCCGCTACCTGTGCATGGCCAATTGGGATTGATGCTGCAGAGAGAGGAATGGAATCCTAACCTAAGTTGGTCATGGCACTGGGGTAATTGGTGGTCTTCTAGACGAATCAAAGATGGCGTCTTTTGGTTCCCTGTTCAGCGAGGAATGCAACTTCAATCCGAGCTTCAATCTCAGTTGACCATTGCACTGCGAAAATGGTGATCGTGTTGTGTCCATGGTCATAAGAGTCGTGCCGGAAGAGAATGTGAACTCTCAACTATTAACCCAAAGTAGCGATACATATATGATTTTCGAATCGATACACCTTTGTGTTTGTATATTTACACCAAAAAAGCCGAACATCTGAGACAACAGAGAGTACAGCGAGGAGGGCCTTTGAATATCACCAAACCCAACTCACATATCCGGAGAAACAGTTTGGTACCTTTAACGTACAGAAAGCCCATATAAGCAAGCTGCGCTCAGCCTCCAAGATTGTACGAGTTTGGTTGAGTGTGGTTTATGGTATTCGATGTCGGCAATAGATGTCGTGTTCTGTCTATGGCCAAGAGAGCCTTGCTGGAAGTTACCATGAACTCTGACTGTTAACTGCTGTTAAAAGTGTTAACCTAATACCTAAACTCAACCAAACACACCAACCGTATGAGCCTGATTGAATTTTGAAAGTAGCAACTACTTACATGGTAACGTGACAATTTTTATTACTGCTTTCTTGGGAGTTTAGTCAGTGGACCGGAAATTGCACCAATGTACGGAATTTGTAGTGATATACCTAACCCTATTAGCATCTTATATATATTTTAACTGCGGCTAAAGCGTTAACTAACACCTAAATTCAACCAGCACACCAACCGTATAAGCCAGGACGAATTTGTAACGCAGCAACTACTTTCACGGTAACGTGACTATTTTTATCTCTGATTTACTGGGCCGGAAGTTGCGGCAGAAGTTGCACCGATGTACGGAAGTTGCCGCTTCCACCTAACCGATTTAGTGTCCATATATACGTTATAATAATAGACTGTTGGATGACAATACAAACAATCGTTACAACATTAATTTCGCATTTACACGCCACTTCAGGGCCACGTGCTTCAAGCTGTAACCTTTATTTTAGATAAAGGCACTTCTCCGTACTACTCTTTACCTATTTGCCAAAATTTAGACACGCGAACTTTCCTTAACGAGCTAAAGACGTGATTTTACACCCAATTACAATTAACATGGGTGCCATGTCCTTCGCTACTAGCTAGCCAGTAACACAATTCTATACGTTATTGAGGGAACTTTTTCTCCATAAAAGAGATGGTCCCACACTTTAATGTTGCAGTTTTATTCGTTACTGGACCCAAGACACCAACGATTTGCAAAGATTTCTACCGTATGGGGAATTTACACCAGTAGGCTAATTCAGCTATAAGGTCGTTACAGTTAACAGACACAGTCTGCTAGTGGCCGTCTTTCCACTTGGCGGCAACACATCAGCGTGTGTCTAGAAGGTCCTCCTTTAAAGGTTGTGATATCATTCAACCAGGGATGGGCCGCCAAGGTTTAATCCTATTAGCCAAGTTAATCGCAACGAATAATCCTTTGGACGTTGAATAAAAACTTGAAGATTAATACCTTGATTAGATTTGTTTTAGTTTTCATTTAACTTTCAAATCATTAGTCGATGAGATTAAGTTGGCTAATTGGACTAAACTTGGCGTCCTCTTCCTGGTTGAGTGATATCACTACCTTCAAAGGCCGACCCCTTGTGGAAGCATGGCGCTTTTTCTTATACCAGTTTTCGTTTTGGGTGGATACTGTCTATAACTAGCTAGTAGTTAGCTAAAAACGTTTTTGCTGTTATAAATCCCTTACGACTTCCTGCTCATTGCTAGCAAAAAATCGGGAAGGCATACACAGTTGTACGTTTACACGCGAACGTATGGTAATCTATTTGAGTTACTATAGGAACAAATGCGTGGGAGGGTTTCGTTTCTTTTTTCATGTTGCAACCAAAGATTTCAAGCAACAGTGGCTTGGACAATCAACCATAGTCCTTAGATTTATTGAAAAAGCCTGGACGAACTAAAAGCTGAACTACAATGAAAGACAAAATAATCAGTAATTTAGGCTGCCGTAGATTTCGTAACAATAAATTGATGCACGTTAGATGATTGTTACGCAACAATAGAAACATCCACCAGTAAAAGGGAGTTTTTTTTAATAATCAAAAAACAAAATGCTTTAGGAATGCTATTTAGTAACAGTGAGCGTCAGGGATTACGTCATGACAAAAGCCGAAAGAAGAAAGCAAACTAAAAAATTCTTAATTTGGCAAATGCAGCGGCTAATTTATTTACACACATAAAATACCTAAAGAAAAAAAAAATAGAAACACATGTATGTATCATCAAACAGTCCTTAGTTACATGTGTCTACTAACTGTATGCAACTTAAAACCTATCTTTCTAGGATAAATCTCAATACGGCCAAAATCTTTGCAAATTGTGAAAAATGTAAGGTAAAATTGCAAGGATAAACAAAATACCTGAAAGGGGATGAATTGATCGAGTGAGCAAAGTGATCGAAAATCAGCGATTGTAAGGCAGCGTGCATAAAAAGACTAAAATACCAGGGCCTGCACTTGGTTGAGTTGAGTTTTTATTGCCTATACGTAATTATACATTACCTGTTTTTATAGCAGTTCCCATTTGAGTATTGATTTTCCTCTAGAAGCTGTCTTCCCGCTGAGCTCGGATTACAGCGCATGACCGGAAGTAGGCGATCCTTTATCAGCTCAGTGGATCATTGTCATCTTTTCCCTAGCCCATAGATCTTAGTTCGTAGAAGGGAGGCTGGGCGAGTGAAGGTAATGTATATTTTTGTATATGCAATAAAAACTAAAATCAACCAGGTGTAGTTCCTGGTATTTTTATAGCCGACGAAAATCTAAATTACCTGTTTTTATAGCAGCCTTCGTCACCTAGGAGGAGGGCTAGGCTCGAGCTACGCACAATACGAGCCAGTAACCCCAAGAACAAGTCCCGTTAAGACAACCCTGTAATCCCAACCAGATACTCATGCCTGTGTGTAAGACGGGCTAGGTCTGAAGAGTAAATCCCAAGTAAGGTAAGATACGCTTGGTGAGAGATTGGGGATGCGATCCTGTTGGGTATGTATTGTTTGTTATATATTTTTTGGAACGATGGGTAACACAACATGTGTGGGAAATTGCAACAGGGTGTAAAGCTGGTGTTAAAGCATGAAACTTGCATACCTTGTTGAGGGAGTGATCTTGGAAATTGTGATGGATGCATGTCTTGTGATGACGAGGCAGCGGAGAATCGACAGGCATGGAGGGGATCAGGATCGAAGGTTGGTGTAGACAGCTGGAGATTGGAGGATGACGTGATGGGTATCCTGTCGATCGATGAGCCGCCAGGTGATTTTGCTAATAGTTCTGGTGTGGGAAATGCCAGTACGTTGCCAATGAGCCGGGAAAGAAGAAATTGACTTGTCTGAGGATATGTAGTCCTCAGCTCGAGTAGGAACAGGGCCATGGAGTAGAATCCTCGGGGTCCGATCCGAAGTCATGTGCGAAATTATTGATGCAGATGGATGTTACTGAATAACCCGGAATCCAAAAGCTACCCCTTTAGCTCTACTACAGCAGGGGGAGCTAGGCGGGTCTCGGGAAGAGACAGCTGAATGCAGGGAGATCCCATGGATGACTGGGACGAAACCCAGGGCATCATCGCACTTCCACACGGAGTACGAGGAGATCCCGGAGAAGCTGCTGTAAGCGGAGGTATCTTGCCAGACGGAAAGTTGGGAGGTAGTAGTAGAAATTGGGGGATCCATTTCGGAGTTAGAGATTGCTGAGCCGTGGCAGATGGATCGTCGAGGGGAGATGTCAAGGGTGAGGAGGCGGCGCGGTGCAGATCCTGGCCTGCCGGAGAGGATCGAGCCGGTTGCGAGGTGAAAGGTGAACCGAGTGTAGAGGTGGAAGAAAGAGCGTGAAGACAGCGTGTATGGGATCTGGCGTAGTAGTATGTCAAGGGTAGGCGGATCGGCCGAAATGGAGATTACGGAAGGGATCGGTAGAGTTTCACTAGGCCCTAATAAGTGCTGATGGCTATCGGAGGCCAGGAATGACGGCGGCTTGGAAGCAAGGAACGGTCAAAATGGATCACCATGTAGTGGTGGCACACGGGGGACGTAGGGCACTTTTGATTCTCGGAGTAGACTTAGGTAGAGTCAAGGATGATTTTTTGGACGACGTAACGTCGCCAGAAGTCCAGGCGATGGCTAATGGTTCGGTGGACCCATAACTGTCAGTCTTTAGGGGAAGAACCTTGTCATGGAGAAGGAACAGACGATGATCGTTTCGGTGCACTTTGGAATTTCCAAAAATCCAAAAATCCAAAATCCAAAAATCCAAAGTGCACCGAAACGATCCTCGATTAAGGGAGAGCAGGTTGAGAGAATGGTGACTTGGTTTGAAGTTGGGCCTTTTCACGAGCGGCCCGAGCCGCCCGTCGGCGGGATGATGTATGCCCCTTACGGATTAGCCGAAATTTGTGCGGTGAGACGTCGAGACTGATCCTACACTTCTTTAAAAGTCCATCACATTGTCTATGATACCGGCAGAAAGGATAGAGATCGAGGCGATTGGCCCTGCTGGCAAACCCTAGGCACTAACAAGGCTTGGGTGATGGTACATTAGGAAAAACGGTAGGTGGAACGGGATCTTCGGAGGACAGCGTGTCCGACATGATGTTGTGGAACAAAGGAGTGGAGTGCCAAGCACGGGAAACCATTATGTAGTGTTGAAATGCAGGGATTGTAGTGGTGGATCGGAGAAACAGTGTGGGATCGTAGTGGACCGGGTGGAGAAGAGCTGAGTAGAGAAGGGGTCCTTGATGACGTGAGTTGGTAACCAGCTTGGAGTGCGTGTGGAGCGGTGTAGGATCGCAGTGAGGTAGGCGTCGTGAGCCGGAGGATGCGTGATTGATGATGGCGCAACGTACATGGTTGTAGGGAATGGGATGCGTATGGTCGGCTGCATTCCCGGAGTCATTGTAAGCGAAGGAAGAAGACAGGGCAGGATCGCAAGGTGAGCGGTCAGGTTCAGCGTAGTAGTTGTTGTTGATAGTAGCATGATTCGGTCCTTTTCCCCTTTTTTATTGTAAGGGAGGGAGCAAGGAAATAGTCCGGACGATCTATCTGGGTGGATATAAAAGATGGGGAATGAGGACAAGTTGGGTCCCGGAAGGTCATGAGGAAAGCTGAGTTAAATGCTGGTCCCGGCAGGAGAAAATAGTGCTGGAGGAGTGATGGCCGAAGAGCAAGATGGTGTTGTAGGATCAGGCCATGTTGAAGGAGACGGATCGGATGACAGGATCGTGGATGGTCCCGGCTGTAGCGGGGTAATGCCAGGAATGGAGAATGACTCGTAAATGATGAAGACCGGAGAGGAACGATCCACTGACAGGAAGTCCGGGGATCGAAGGGTTGAGAGTAAGATGTAGGAGATGTCGTAGTTCTGGTCCACCCTCTCATGGCAGCGGAGGTGGATGAAGTCGGACGCTAGGTTAGGTTGAAGAAGAGCCGAAGGATTGCAGAATCGTCATGAGAACGTTGGGGAAGGCATAGGTAACCGTAAGGCTCCTTCAGGCTGGAAGCGTGGTAATGTAGGGTCCGATCCTAGCGGTCATTAAAACAGGCGGTAACTGTGAGGTAAATGAAGGTGGACCACGGGCCTTGAATGCTCCCCTCCTTCCTCAGTCGGAAAATGGGATGGAAGGTGTTGAAAGACGGCAGAGGGCAGAGCCTGAGGAGGCTGGTGCAGGGCCTTCCTTGATAAGAAGGACTGGCCAGAACGCCTGGGTGGCGCACATTGCGAAATATGGAGACGGTGTGTTGATTCCTGAGAAAGATAGTCGATCGTGGATGAGAGCAAAGGATCGAGCCCTCTGAGTGGATCGGAGCATTAGGTGAAGGAGACTTAGCCTGGCTGGTTGAAACTTCAAGGGAGAGAGTCAGAGAGGCAGAGGCACCCGCAGCCGATGACATGGCTGGGGAAGCCATTACGAATGCTGCTCGTGGCTTGGGATGGTGACGGATGAAGGATCGGTTTTGAGCTGACGGCTCGAGGTAATGGCTGAAGGATCGATGATCGACGGGGAGGGAGCTCGAGGATGAACACCCGTGGTAAACGCCCTAGGAGAAAGATGACGATGATCCACTGCGCCGAGCTTATAAAGGCTCGCCCAATTCCGGTCATGCGCAGTAATACAAGCTCAGCAGGAAAGACAACTTCTAGAGGAAAATCAATACTGAAAGGGGAACTGCTAAAAAAACAGGTAATTAAGATTTTCGTTGGCTGTAAAAATGGGATTATAGAAAATTAAGCATGTGAAGCATGGACATACAATAAACCAACAATGTCAGTTTAGCTGATGTAACGGTTAATTAGGGAATGGTATATGTGAAAATTATCACTTAGTAAATTTATAAGACATTTGAAGGTATTGATGAAGATAGTGACTATTGTAGTTTGTACTTCACCACCCTATGAAAGTTGTGATATCGAGCCAAGACCAACACTGATGTAAGAAGCCGCTAAGTAGCTAAAAAGAATCGGACTTTGATGGCAATGATATCATTCAACTATGGAAAGGCTGCCAAGGATAATCCAATTAGCCAAGTTAATTGCACTGACTAATAGTTAGAAAGTTGAAAGAAAACTAGAAATTATGTCTCGCAGTAACAATCTCCAAGTTTTTATTTAAAGTCCAAAGTGAGATTAACTTGGCTAATAGGATTCACCTTGGCGGCCTGTACCTGACTGAATGATATCACTACCTTTAAAATCCGAGCTTTTTTGGAAAATTGAAGGCTTCTTTTATACAAGTTTTGGTTTTAGGTGGTGTACATTGAATCGCACAGTCTACTCACCTCTTTTACATAAACAAGTACATCGTACACCTGTTCCATCTAAAAAGATATAAAAAAAAAGACTTCTATTAATACTACGAAGGGCAGAAGAGGGAGATAGTGTAAATAAGTGTAACATTGGCCTCACCTCTTTTGGGGACTATGTCACAAGTACGTTCACTCTTTATCAGCTGGCTGCTTAGTTCTTTATTTGAGTGTAAGTCATACATATAATACACCAGCAACCCCGGCTCCAAAACCAGCAACAACAATCAAATCAAACAACAGACAGTACCAACAACATCAGTAGCACCGAGGCTCCAGCAACACCTACGCCAACTACATCTGCCGTTGCTATGTGTCAATATAGGAGGAATTGAGAAGGTGGGTGATGGGGGACCCTCTTGATGTTAAGCCTTTTTTACCAAACCTAATCCAAGACTATAGTTCCCAACTTTCAGCTAAACTTCTTGCTACGTCATTTTGGTAAGCCGTGCAATGGCTAAGCTTGGGCCTTACGTTACGCTGTCTTCGTTAGGCTTAAAGGTGGGTTGCTAACAAATTAGAGTCTGCAGCATTTAGCCCTATCGAGTTCTCTCTCAGAGGAAGCAAAGAAATGCACAAAGCAGTATATTTATACACACAAAAAAGCCATGTGCCTCCTTAATTAATGAATTATTGAATTTGGGACGTCCTCGTGCGTCTGCGAGCAAGCTGTAACGGTGAACGATTTTCAGACATGAGTGTGGCCTTGAACAAAAATGCTGAAAAGTATTTTTGAGCAAGAAAATATGATGGATTTTTCCATTTTTCGTATTAACAATGGATAAAAGCTGAACTTTTAAGATTCGTATTAAGGTTGCTTGTAAGATTCACCTAAATTTAAACAGAAGACCTGCCTTAAGTTCAAAACTGAAGTCCCAAGTACCAAAAATAAATAAAAAAAACCGGAAACTTACTGCAAATGTTGCTCAGCACAAAAAAATCAGCTAATTTGCTAAAATTTCTCATGCCTGGACATTAATGCTGCTAGATGGCGCCAGGGTATTTTTTTATATTCTACTGTGGCGCCATCAAATTACTTGTTAGTGCAGCAGCCAAAAGAGGCAGTGGATGATCTAAAGTTTCTTGAATGGGAGGGTCTGTTCTTACATTTATCTCTCGGCCGAAATTTAAGAAAGAAGGGGTGTAACCAGTTCTCAAATCAAACGAGTTGTGTATAGAAAGCATAAATAAAGGAAATTTCTTGCCCCAATCACACGGGTTATCACCGCAAAATTGTGCCATGATCGTACAGATATTTTTCACACTGTAGCTCTGCTGGGCTGTTAGACACTTAATGTCAATCCGTTGTATTGCGTAGCGGCTGCTAGGCATAGCCGGCTCAAGGAGCACGCGAGCAACGTGGCTGAGTAGAGACCCAGGATTAAAGGTGGGCAAGCTTTGTCAGCAGTTATGTACATCGACACTTCTGTAATCCTAAGGAGTATGACGCAAGCAGTCGTGAAACTCTGGGTGTTGAAACATCGCCCATATGGAACAATGAACTAGGTAGGCGTGCTTTGCGCGCCATTATATATGTCGACATTACTGTAATCCTAAAGAGTATGATGCAAGCAATCATGAGCCCCAGGTGTTGAAACTATGCCTGTATGGAACAACGAACGAAGTGGTCTTACTTTGCGCATAATTATACAAATCTATTGTGTAAAACGCCGTGTCATTTTACCTCTTTAGTTTTTGCTTAATTTCCACATTCAGTGATTAGCCTAAATTAAGTATTTTAATCTTTATATTGATAGGCTAAGTAGATTATTTAATATCAATCGTTAAAAAAAAATCGTGTGATAATTTTTGTCTGTATCATTGGAGTCGTTCAGTTTCGTTTTATACTAGAACGCCACAAATAGAAAACGAAACTGTTAACGAACCCAGTCTTTAAGAAGCGCCGGTGGTGCCTCTTTCCTGACACTAGAGCGCGCCACTTGTTTTCGGCGACTATCTTTTTCTTCTTCTGGTTGCCTTGATGGAGGAAAGTTCAACCTCCATTATTATTGTCCTCACAACAGTCTAATGCCTTGTATTTTTCTTTTTCATGCCTTGTCAACTATTATTTTATTGAAAACGAGAAATAACGTTGTTCCATGTAAATATCTGGATAAAGAA